>PVJH01019561.1:31013-42606 GCA_004026705.1 Nesogale talazaci
GGGGGGGGGGGGGGGGGGAATACAGAGCAATCTGTTTCTACAGAGATTACTAGACCCGAAACCCTGTGGAGATTCTACTTTCCTCCAGAGGTGCTATGAGTCAGAATGAGCTCATGGGCTGTAGCTTTCAATGTGTGATTAATCACAAATTACCTTCTCTCTTATTTGTAGCTGGTAATGTTTATGATCCAAAACCATTGGCTTGGGCTGGAGCTGTTCAATCCTTCTTTCTCTTCTTATTGAAAGTGAAAAAAATTCTTCCAACTAACAATGGCATGCTTGTATTGCTCTGGGCTACAGGTAGCCTTCATAGACAACTAGCTCTTCCATACAATTTTTTATAATTGTGATTATAAAATACTAATCCCATCTAGCATCCCTGGTCATATAGCAATTCAAAACCACCAGATGGGCCTGCATACAATTGATGTATGAATGGATCGTGATAGAAGAGTTGTATGCGCCTCCAATAAAATGATTCACTGAAAAAGGGGGTTGAGGGGGAAAAAGGAGCTTATCCCAAGGGCTCAAGTGGAAAATATTTGGAAATCAAGATGGCAATATGTGTATAAATATGCTTGATACAAATGATGTATTGAATGTTAGAAGAGCTGTAAGACCTCCCAATAAAATCATTGAAAAAAAACACCAGAAGCTCCTCTGGAGAAAGATGAAACATACTACTCCAGTAAAGATTTATAGTCTCTGAAACCCACAGGGCAGTTTTACTCTAAACGACATGGTTACTAAGTGTTGGAAATGACTCAATGGCAGAGTTCTTGATTTCTGAGTTAATCAAATGAACTAGTTTAGCACTAAGGTCACCAATCTGCTAAATGGTTAATAGCCTTATTGATATCAGTTGCCATAACTCCTGGCAAACCTATATACGTGGAGTACAACGCCTCCCCAGGATTTTCTAGGCCGTGAACTCTCAGAAGCAGATTATCAGGCCTGGCAAGGGGTTGCATGTAGTTGCATGCTTCACCATTAGTGCCATTCAGTCTCCTACAGCCATCTTTTTTGTTTGTTTTTTGGGCATCACTGCCCTCTGGTGGTGGGAGTAGGAAGCCCAGCCTTTGCTCCTGTGGAGCCGCTGTTGGAATGGAAGCTCCATCCCAGTGTCCTACAGCCATCTTAACTTATCATTATATATGAAAGATGCAGCCAAATTATACCATTTCATGAACTATGAAAAGAACTATGGAACTTTTCCAAGCTTTTCTCCCAAAAAATGTGTTCAGTAAAACCAGCTTTAATGTGTCCTCTGTAAAAGGAATACAACTGTTTCATGTAAAATCATTACAACAATTTAGAATAATGATTTTCAATATATTCTATGGAAATCAGTCACTTGAGATTTTAAAAGGATAGCATTTTCCAAAAGCTAAAGTTCAGAAGGATTAGGAATTAGGAAAGAAGAATTAAAAACAAAAAACCTAAGTATAATAAGTTCATTTATAATGTAAGGATTTCAATCAATGATATGAACCAAATGTGTGTTAACTGTTGAATGGAAGACTGAGCTGTTCAGTAAGCCTTCACACAATTTACAATAAAAAGCCTTTTTATTTTTTGAATGTTAGGCAGGTTTTCCGATTTAAATATTTCTTAACTGTTGGGTAATAATTCTATGCTTTACCCATTCATCATATTTTTTCTATGAGAATCTCGACCTTGTTTCTGAATTCTTCAATTTAATCCACCTTCACAAAAGGGTGGCTTTCCTTAAGTAGAGTTTCTGATTTGGCAAATCAGTTTCTCTACAAAGACCTGGTCTTACACCGTGGTGGTCTAGGGGCTATGCGCAGGGCTGTGACTCACGCGGTGCAGTTAAACACCGCAGCAGCAGCTCAGTCGGAGAAAGACTGGGCTTTCTGCTCCTGGAGAAGGTGATGATCTTAGAATCCCCCCGGGGGTCGCTGTGAATCAGCATTGACTCATCGGTGGCAGTGAATTTGATTTTGGTTATTGTCACTTACATTAGAGTGCATATGGTTAAAAGTTAAACCAGTCACCTAAAACAGCTCCACTCCAAGCACTCCTTTCAGGAGTGGCCTTGCATTCAGCAATTACCCAGGGTTCTCCTGATGAGTAGTATTCATGAAGGCCTTGCTATACCGTATTTCCCTAGGTTCTCTAGGCTCACTGCACTCCTGAGCAATGACAAAAAGTACTGCCGACTCTTAGTGACATGAGGGCAGATAGAGGATTAGCACTAAAACCAAGTTCAGGCCATCTCTACTCTGAGAACTCTACAACAAAATCCTTGGGCTAAGTTAGATTGCACGGGCTGAAAAACTGATTTGTCCAAATTGGGCATTTTTGTAAATGCCTCAAAATGGGGTTTGAGATAATGAAGTGATTAACAAGAATGTTGAAGAGGCAAAGGCCAAGAATAAATTCTGTAATCCATCATTAGTAACACCCCCCTTTATTTAAATTGTTAAATAAAGTCACAAAAATATTCCCCCTCACCACGCTAATATTATTTCCCTTTTTCTCAATTTTGGTATTAAGATGTCATGAAAGCAAATCTTATTTTCTGATAAAACTCTAATGAAATCTACTGCGATTTCCTATCTACCATTTAGAACTCTGTTAAGAGTGATCACACTGATGTGTAAGCTAACTTTAGAGTGAATTCATGACGGGTACTGGTAATTACCACTTCCTCTTCCAGTTGATTAAAAAAAAATTAGTCTTACCTAGTGACTCATTTAACCTACTTAGACACACATGTAATAGTTTCAGCATTTTGAAGTTCCTATCACTGAATCTGGTCTATGGTTTCATATGTAAACTTTCCCAAGATTTGTTGTCAGAAGACAATGGTACATGAGTGTCCTTTGTATGTTTACCCGTCATATAAAAGTTCTAAGTCATTAGTAGAAAGAATTATGAGAGGCACTTATTTTTTTACTCTTCTGGGTTGGGTCCTTAAGCAGCAGTCTAGTACTTCCTCATTTCAAATGCAATTTTAGAAAACTTGTTTTTTTAAAAAAACTTGTGTTTTTTAAGACCTCCACTAATTTATGGTGTTAGTTTTCTGAGTGTTAATTGTATAGATATGTACTAACCATGGAAGCCCTGGTGGCATAATGGTTACGCTTTGGGCTTTCAACCCATGATCAATAGTTCAAAACCACCAGCTGCTCCATGGAGGAAAGACGAGGTTTTCTACCCACATAACATTACATATTACCCTACTCCCACCAGAGGGCAGTGATGCCCCCAATAAGAAAATAAAAAAACGTTACATATTCCAAAATCCAGACGCCTGTGTCTACCCAGTTCTATAGGGTGGCTATGAATCAGAATAGACTCAACAGTAAAGAGGACTTTTTGAGATATTACTATTTAATCTTAATTAAGATTGGTTTTGCCTTGGTTATTGCCCTTCATGCTTTATATTTGAAAATCACAAGCTCAAAATAATACTGCCCATATAATCACTCAGTGCTGCTTGCTTGTCTAATTGCCTCTCTTTGCCAAAAGGCCACGTGAATCGCATGTCCTGAATTCTATTTTGAATAATTTCACTATATTCTATTGCTGACACCCCTTCATAAAATTCCCAGCTCAATACCCATATCCAGAGTCAACAACAATCTTTATCTTCTTTTTTGCTTTCTATATGTCTTTTAAAAAATCTAGGTTTTATGTATGGAAACCTTCTTCTTAATCATCTTGGAGTTCAATAATATATTTTTTAATGATTGCTTTCTGTAAAGATATCTATTGTTAAGTTCTGCTTAAAATATTCAGAATTAAGTAAAATTCTCATGTTTTCAGCCTCCAAATAAATTCAAACTTCAACTAGGGAAGTTAAGAAACTGATTATACCTCAGTAAGCATGTCAGCAGGTATTATTTTTCCATATTGCCATTTCCCATTTTTTTGTGATCTGTATCAGACATTTCCCCCCACCCAGTTGGGTTACTTATAAAAAATTAGCACAATTATGCTTTCTCAATTTCTCTTCCTGGGGTCTTCTTTGAGTTTTCCCCTTTAACTTATGGAAGATGAAAATCAGGAAGAGGGTGTATAGTCACACATTAAGGGCTGAACAGCCACACATTAAGGAGTCTGAGAGGCCAAGGCTCCCACGGAGAAAACTTTCATGTTCCTGGGCTGGCACTTGCATCCCACTCACATCCCATAAGTACAAGTAATTCCCCACAATGCCCTCCCCCCCCCACAATAATGCCAACTCTAAGGTGCTTTGCAAACGCACAGTCACTGACTATATAGAGGTCAGTCAGAGGTCAACTGCTTAAAGGTTATCTGCCTGAAGGTTATCAGGCATCTAAGGCAATCATATCCTATTGTCTGTAACACCTCCACCCCCCCAGCCCTGCCCTAACCCCCTCCCTAAGTAGGGCCCACTCCCTTTGATAAGGATCATAGATTGTTACTCTGCAGGAGAGCTCAAAGACACCGAAAATCAAGCCAGCTCAGGGATGATAAAGATGAGCCTGACATCTTGAAAGTCTGTCCATCTTGTTACTTATTTTCCTGTCACATGGATGCCTCTAGGGCCACCCTTCCTATTGTTTGTATGCCCCAGCTCACCTCCCTCCTGTACCCAGATGCCTATTGTACACCCCCTTCCTGTTCCAGATGTGCTTACCCTGACCTGGTGCCACAGATTATATAAATTCCTGAAATTACATTCCTCTCTCTCTCTGCAGACCTGACTCCTGAAGTCATGGAGGTCCCGGAGATGATCTCTCTGATGTCTCTTTAATTTATGCCTCAATTACACAACCGCCATTGTACCCTTTGATTGAGGGGGCTGGTATCCCACAGATTTCCTGACATTCAGAGCTCACTCCGTCACCTCCTAACAGGTCTTTCCCTTAAATTATCTCTGCTTGGGCCTCTTCTACAGGAACCCAGCTCGGGCCTGGCCTATGCCCTGCTTGGACAAGAGTTACACCTTGTCACATCTGTGACGAGTGCTCACAGGCACCCCACGATGCCAGCAAGCTCCTGCCCAAAGGTGTTTCATTCTCTCTGCATGGGTCAGTAAGTCTGCCGAGCCACCTTGCTCTCGTCCCCTGGCTACACAGCTCATGCAGCTGCCCTGACCGCACAGTTTCGTGTAGTCTCATGGCATCTTCAGTATTATAAATAATGCCTCTATGTCTAGGAGATTCTCAGTACAGGAACCCTACATGCAAAGGAAGCACTTGCTCCAGCTTCCTATTCTTTTTTTTTTTTTTAGGCATCACTGCCCTGGTGGTGGGAGGAGGAGGCCCAGCCTTTGCTCCTGGGAGCCAGAATTGAACCTCCGTCCCAGTGGGCCGCAGGCCCGCGCACAACCACTACGCCACCAGGGCTCAGCCCCAGCTTCCTATTCTTGATGATAGTGAGGGCCCCTTAACCTCTATAGAATTGGCCCTTTTGTCACACCTGGTTAGTACTTGGATGGGAGAATTGGCCCTTTTATAAGCCTAAACTCTCTCAAGAGGACCACAAATGGACCAATCCCTCAGTTAGCCATAATCATCTAACCCAGGCAAGGATTTTATCACCCTGTTGGTAAAGTAAATTGTACAGTCCCTTTGCAAACATCTCAAGCAAAACATTTTGGCAGGACTACAAAGCCTGGACCAGAAAGGCTACATAAAAAGAAAAATCTGTTGCAATTCACAAAGATACCAATGTAATTAATCTTAAGGCCTTTAGGAAAATTCTCTTTGTTTTTTGCTCCTGAAAATTATCACATTTATTTACAAATCTCTCAAGAAAATGGAACTGCTGTATAAACTGTTCAAGCCCCAAATTTCAGACTGACATAGTTCGCAAATTGGAATACATGATGTCCAGCTAAATTTTAATTTATTTTTTTTCTAAATTTTATTTTCAAATAGATTGATTTATTAGTGTATGTCCACAAGGCTTATTTAAAAAAAAAGACCCTGTCTTTTTTTCTCTTCCTGTCACTTCTTACATGCAATCTACCCTAAAAGACCTGCCATTTTACTTTTTAAAAATATCTAGAGATTCCAGCAGTGGGGCTGGGCCTCCTACTCCCACCACGGGAGAGCAGTGATGCCAAATATATATACATATATATATATATATATATATATATATATATATATATAGAGAGAGAGAGAGAGAGAGAGAGAGAGAGAGAGAGATTGGGCTGAGCCCCGGTGGCCTAGTGGTTGTGCGCAGGACTGCGGTCCACTGGGATGGAGGTTCAATTCCGGCTCCCAGGAGCAAAGGCTGGGCCACCTGAGGGCAGTGATGCCTTAATAAAATAAAATAAAATAAAATAAAATATCTAGCGTTCATCTACATTTCCATCATCTCTACCTAAGCTACCACTCCAAGAATCTCCCAGCCAGCTTCTTAGCTTCTACTTTTGCAGAAATAGTGCTTTAAGTTTAGCAGCATAGACCTAACACTAAAACAAGAAATAGTAACTTCAAGTTACCTTTTTTCTGGGGTCATTATTGGGCAGCAATCTGAAATTCCTTTATCAGCATCAAAGGTGTCAATGAACTCACAACTCTGAGGAGGTGAAGAGCAGTTCTATTGGGTATGTGCATTTTACTAATGCACTAAATACTAATGCATTTTACTGGGTTTATTGTCACTAGGGTTGAGTCAGTAAGAATCTAGGCAGGAATGGTAAATTTGGCTCAACAATACTGTCTTAGAACTTTTTGTCTTTCTGAGTGAATTGTTAAAAATGCATAAAGAGACTGGTTGGTTCTAGTTCATACTTGATTATGAGACAGATTTTCTTTCATTCAAGTCAATATTCTATTGTAGAACTATGCTTATCAGTGCAAGATTAAAAAGTTGAGACAAAATTTTAAAGAAATTTTGAGCAGTCAGAAATTAGGAGACAATGGATAAGGAAAGCACCCGATGACAACTTTTTGGTTTTCTGACTTGCTGATTGCTGGTATTCTCAGATACCTCCCGATTGACTAATAAAGTATCGGGTAGCAGATTTTGCAGATTGAGTTGTCTTCCTCCATGAGAAGGTCAACAACCATCCTCATCTTGGGCTTTAAATGTACAAAATTTTGTACAATCACTACCATCAAAATAATGGACAAGTCTAAAGAAAACCCATTTCCTGTATAACAGATCATCACACAGCATCATTACCATTGCTCCTTAAATCATAGAACCGATGACATTCAGGTGTTTCAAAGTTCTTACGATGTAGATCTAAACAGTAATCTTTTCAACACAAAATACCAACTACTTATTCTTCCATGGAATAAGTCTCACAAACACCATCAGAATCCCCCAAAACGCGAGTTACTTTAGTCATGGCCCAGTCCTTATTTACTAAGCCAGTCTCGCAGTTGCTAACACTTATCAACACTATTTAAACATTCTTGGAAAAGTGATCTGTGCTGTCCGTCATCACCTTCAGTTACAAGGAATGAACTTTCAGACTGTGGCGATCTGGCCAGATCAACATGATAGAGACATGTGACAGTTCAGAGAAAAGTTTTAACGTCAACTTCTATAAATCAAGTGAGGTTCCTGCAAAATCAGAAAGATGAAAAAAGCATAGTTGGCCCTGTATTTACACATTTTATTTGCTCTGGGGGTATATCCACTGAACAGCCAGCGTCGTGAAAAATTAGATACATGCCTGAAAACTGCAGCTCTCACAACCCAAACCAAAGTCAATGCCATCGAATTGATGCGGACTGCCAGCGACGCCATAAGGGAGGGAAGAACTGCCCTGTTGGCTTCCAAGACTGTAACTCTAGGAGAGCAGAAAGTCTCATCTTGCTGGCGGAGCGGCTGCTGGTTTCGAACGGCTGACCTTACACTCGCTCATCGTCTCATCCCAGCTCCACTAGCAAGTACTACTTTGGAGCATCGAGTTACACTTCAGAGAAACGGGGGCTTTCTTAGGTGTGACTTCCCTTGGAAACTACCTCGGTCCGGATTAGGAACTGAGACACCGAGACAATGTTAGCTCCTGCCCCGCGACCAAACCAGCAATGCCGGGCTGCGGGCAAACGACTGAGCCACAGTCTGCACAGCGTCCGAGCGCACAAACCAGGAGCTCGGCTCGGGCAGGCGTCCTGGCTTGGAGTCATCCTAAGACCCCGGGGCTGGGGGGCTGGGGGGCTGGGGGGGGGGGGTCGCTCCCAGGGCCACTAGGCGAGGGAATCCGGTGTACATCTGCTGCACTTTTCTAAAAGTGCGGCGCGAACAACCCCCCAGCCGGGGCGGGTCGCCCAGCGACGGCCAGGTGGAAGCCCCTGCGGGGGCACAACTTGAGCGTTCTGCCCCCACCCCCCACCCCCAGGCGGCCGACCGGGGTCTTGAGAGGAGGGGTCCGAGAACGCGGGGGTCTCCCGGTCTTCACTCGGCCCGACGCAGCCTCTCTTCCGGGCTATCCCAGGGATTGGGGGGGTGGGGAGACGGGGTCCAGGGGGACGCGAGCCGGCGGCCTCTCACCCCGGCAGGCCCCATCGTCCCGGGGACCCGGCACCCAACGGGCCCCTGCCCCGGCCCGGGCCCAGACCCGGCGTGTCTCCGCGCGACCGCGGCCCCAGCGTCGCCCCAGCTCCGGGCCCCTCCGAGCCCCGCGCCGGCCGCGTGCTCACCTCTCCCTGGAGTAGAGCCGCCGCTGCTGCTCCTCCCGCTTCTTCCGGATAAACGCCATGGAGGGCGGCGCGGGCGCGCGGGGTCGGGCCCGACCCGGGGACGCGGCTCCGCGGGCGGGGGAGGGGGGCGGCCGGGGCCCGGCGCGGCGGAGCCTGGCGCGCGAGGAGTATGGCGGCGCAGGCCCGGCTCCGTCCGGGGTGGCCGCTCGGGCGGCCGAGCGTCCGGAGACGCGACGCGCCGCGCCCGCGCCCGCGCCCTGCGTCCCCGCCGTGCTCGGCGCGGCCACTCGGAGTCGGGACTCGGCGGCGGCGCAGTGACTCAGGCCGGGGGCGGGGGCGGGGGCGGGGGCGTCCCGGGGCCGGCCCCGAGGTCAGGCCCGGAGCTGGCTGGCAAGGTCAATGTCTTGCGTCTGTGTTCATCGACGACTGTTTCGGTCGCAGGAACTGGGAATCGCATTGGGATGGTGGAAATAATGTCATGTGATTCTTTGATCTCTCCCCCCCCCCCTTTTGATAAGAGTTTGAGCGAGATGTAATTCAC
Source organism: Nesogale talazaci (assembly GCA_004026705.1). Lineage (NCBI taxonomy): Eukaryota > Metazoa > Chordata > Mammalia > Afrosoricida > Tenrecidae > Nesogale > Nesogale talazaci. The sequence continues at coordinate 40,161 of PVJH01019561.1, forward strand.
CTCCGAGAGGCTCTTGGCTTATTCAAAGTTTAGACTTCACAGACATGGGAAATCGTCAGCATCAATTTTAGACAAATTGCAGCGCCTCAAAAGAAACCTGTGTGTGCCCTCAGGTCTCGCACCTCACTGCCCTTCTCTATTGAAATAGTTAACTGTTTCCAGCCTCTATTTGCTCATAGTCGCCCTTTCTGAGCATTTCATATGAATGGAATCATAAGATATGTTTGTGTGCTTCTTTCGCGAAACATAATCTTCCCAAAGTCAAACGTGAACACCCTACCTTGTTCCGTTTCACCTAATAATGGCACCTAGCACGGACACTCTATTGCTATGCCACAAGTGGTTGCCTACCCATCAGTTTCTCAATGGACATTTGGAATATTTCCACGTTTTAACTTTTAGGAACACTACTATAAGCATCTATGTACAAGTTTTTGTGTGGGCATATGTTTTCAATTCGCTTGAGTATATATACTGTTTTTCCGGGTACAAAAAGATCCCAATCTCAAAGATAATTTAAGAAGAACGCTTATTAAGTCTTAAGAGAGACAAAGATAGCGCAAACACATGATCCAGATAAAAGCAGGCCCTTAGCAGGAGGGCACAATCAGGACAGTAGTTCAATAGGCATGGAACAAAGGACCCGTCACAAATTCATTAGTGGTAGACCAACACATCACAGTTACAGGTTGGACTTCAGAAGCAGGGACTGGATCATAACTGAGACAAGTACTTTATGTTCGAAGAATTTACGAGATTGATCCAGAACCTTTGGACCAAGGCAGTAAGGAGAGCCTGCAGCAGATCAATACATGCTGACTCATGACTCTGCGATGCCCTACAGAGTCCCCAGTGTGGCAATTTACATCAAGGACACATGTATATGTACTTCTTTTTTTTTTGTTTGGGGGGGGGGCATCACTGCTGTCCGGTGGTGGGAGTAGGAGGCCCAGCCCCACTGCTGGAATTGAACCTCCATCCCAGTGGGCCGCAGTCCCGCGCACAACCACTACGCCACCAGGCCTCAGCCCATGTATATGTACTTCTAAGTGAGACTTCCCCTCCCTGGGCTATCTGGAAAGGGCTTAAGGAAATCCATTTTCCCAGGCCCTAGGCCTGAAGACAATATCATCAACATGCTTGGTTAATGATCAGAAAGAATACAATGGAAGTTTACTCTATGTAAGGACACTGCGGAGGGATTTGGGGTTGCCACTGTCATCCATGTTGTTGTTATTAGATTCCATGGAGTTGCTTCCACCCCAGAGGGACCCTATTCACAATAGAAGAAAACTCTGAAAGGTCCTGTGACATCCCCACAAGTGTTCTGTGCCTAAACCCATTGTTGCAGCCACTGTGCTACTCCATCTCCTTGAAGAGATGGATTTTCCTCTTCTCCGCTGCTCCTTCACTTTACCAAGTAAATGGTCCCGAAGGGACTGGGCTCTCCCGACATGTCTAAAGTAACCAGGACAAAATCTCCCCATCCTTACTTCTTAGGAGCACTCTGTAACTGCTTCCAACACAGATTGGTTTGTCCTTTTAGCAGTCCATGGTACTTTCATTATTCTTCTCCAGCACCTTGATTCAATACTTCAGTTTTTGGGTCATCCTTATTCAATGTCCAAGGTTCACAAGCACAGGAGGCAATAGACAATACCAGGGCTTGGGTCAGAGACACCTTAGCCCTCAAAGTAATATCCTTGAATTTCAATATTCTAAAAATGCCTTGTGCTGCAGATTTTCCTAGTACATCTCGTCTTTTGAGCGCTTGACTTTTAAGCATTGATTGTGGATCCAAGAAAGACAAAATCATTGACAACTTCAATTTTTTCTCCATTTATCATGTCGCCTCTTGGTCCACATGTGAGGGTTTGGGTCTTCTTTACCAAGCGTGGTAATCCTTTCTGAAGGCCGCACTCTTTATCTTCAGCAGTAAGCTCTTCAAGTCCTCCTCACTTTCAGCAAGCAGAGTTGGGCCATCTGCAGACTGCAGGTTGTTAATAAGCCTTTCTCCAATCCTGATGCCACATATTTCTTCCTATAATCCAGTTTCTCTACTGATTTGCTAAGCATACAGATGGAACAAATATGGTGATGTAACAGCATTAAAATCATGACTGGGTAATGACCAGGCAGCACTCTTGGAGAACTTAAATGAGGAAAACTTAATTAGCTGGTGACCCAGAGGTCTGGACCTCAGATGGTAAGTGGGCGTAGCTTTTATATTTTGTCTGCAGGGGCAAGGTCATAGACTCAGAATAGGCAGGGATTTCTGGTCCTTAGTAAGGGAGGAAGCTGGGTCAGGAGGATGGGTGCGTTCAGGGAATGCGGAAGTACACGGATGAGACAATGGGTTGGGTTTCTTTTCCAACAGTTGAAATTCCCTATTACGATTTTCTTTACAGTGAAAGAGTACAATCATGACACACACCTTTCCTACTAT
>PVJH01019562.1:0-42819 GCA_004026705.1 Nesogale talazaci
CTGTCCCTGAAGAATCCTGTTGTCCTTAATGCGGAACCAAGGACGCTTCCACAGCTTATGGCTTTCGCAGTTGGATATCAGGAACTCTATGAGCTTGGGTGAAGAAAAGGTGCTGTGTTCTCTATGGCATTTATCCACACCCCTCCCTTCCAATCCCCCATTTAAAGAGCCCCTCTCTGCCTCACCAAGCACTCTAGGCTGGTGGAGTGTGCTGACACTTAGTTTTTGACTGCCAGAAAGGGACAGCGGAATGGACTCACTGTCATCCATCATTTTAAATGCAGGGAAGGAAACCTGGCCCGAGGGGCCAGGGAAGCGTTGAATCCCCAGGAAGCCCTGTGCTCATCTTTGTCAACAGAGCTGGTTAGGAGTTTGCATTCCCTCCCACTCCGGGAGCCTCCTGGAACAAATCTCCCTGCCATTCTTATCCCCATGCCTGGATGGTCCCCATTGAAGTATTGATCCAGCAGCGGCCAGGAGGTTTGACACAAGATGACTGTGAAGCGTGGACACCTCAGATTCCTGCCTCTGTGGGCAAACAGGTCACTCCTGGCTCCATCCGCATTTCCCGGCCATTCCTAAGCTGTGGCTCCCCTCAGCTTAGCATGCCCTGCCCACCCTTGCCATCCTTGCCAAGCTGTACTCAGCTGCCAGCTCTCACTCAGTTCAGGACCCTGGATATCAGGAAGGCAGTGGGTATAATAAGCAGAGTTTTAGAGGCCAGTGAAGGAGCCCTAGTGGCATAGAGGGTTATGCATTGCACTACTAACCAAAGGTCAGCGGTTCAAAACCACCAGTGCTCTCTGCAGGGAAAAGATGAAGTTTTCTGCCCCTGTATATTCTCAGTCTCAGAAGGCCACAGGGACTACTCTGTCTGTAGTCCCACAATGAGTTGGCATGCACTCGATGGCAGTTGAGCTTGAATGAGTAAGAGGCCAGCGACAGAAGCTCAAATCTTGGCTTCCTCACCTGTACTCTTTGAGTCCCTTAACCTTTCTGATACCAGCTTCTTCAGACATGCAGGAACCTGATAGCAGCTTCAGAGAACTCAAACAGACACAAAGCAAGTGCATGCTCACCAGAAAAATGGCCCGATGATTGGATCACTCATAACTGACATTGGCCCTAACTGCTGCCCCACCACTGTGTCTGCATAGAGGTCACACTTCCCAGCCAATGTTGGGGCCACGACCTTTAGACTGAGCACATGGCTGGGCCCTTCTCAGGCCTACACTGCAGTGAGAGATGCTGCCTTTCCGACCTCCTTCCCTCCCTTCTCTGGAGTCAGACCTCTGCTCTGTTGGCTCCCCAGTATCCTTTGACCCTACCCTTTCTGGTGTCACCAAAACTCAGATCCACACTCCCTGCCATCGAGTTGATTCTAATTCATGGCAGCTCTCGGAACGGAGTAGACCTGCCCTGTGGGATCGTCAGGCCATAAATCTTCTCCTTTATGGAAGAGCCATTAGTGGTTTCCAACTGTTGACCTGTGGTTAGCAACTCGTCCTGTCACTAGGGTTCCTCTCACTGGCTTCAAAAAGCCCTCAAAACTCAAGTCAATTTCAACGGCCCCTGGGTGTGTCTGCCTCTTGGAGATCAAAGTAACAGAGCACTTCATTTGTGAGTACCCTGTCTTTGCTCACTACACAGCTAAAGGCAGTGCTCTTCAGTTCTCATGCAGAAATGACAAGAGACCAATCATTGAGGAACCCAGCTCGGGGCCCTAGACGCCTCAGAGTTCTGTGACCATACAAACATAGGACAGAGGGACAAGCAAAAAACTCGTAGACATTGGTAAACTCACCTAACTCGTTTTGTAACTGAGGAGAGTGGTCCACAGTAAAGAAAAACAAAAACAAAAACAAAATCCACCAGACCTTTAACATCTACTCACTCATCCACCTACCTTACCTCTTCCATCTGACGGTCTGATCACCATCCGTCCATCTACCCATCCGCCCACTTACCCATCCACCCACCCATCTGTCCCGCCCCCATCCACTTGTCCAGAAGGCATGGCTAGGCCCTGCGGATGGAAGGGCAAATAAGGAAGACTCTCTTCCCATGGTTGTGGTGGTGAGGTGCCATCCAGCACGTTCTGACCCCTGGGACCTTGTACCCAGCAGAACGAAACACTGCTCAGTCTGCCGTACCCCAACTCCTGGTGGCAGCCTTCTCTAGAGGACCAAGCTATGCTGTTCAGGATTTCTGGGGTCACATCTTCCTGCCTGTGTTCCCTTTCCACAACTTCTGGGTAGCATTTCCAGCCACTGTGGCCCTCCACCATGACCAGAACTATTCCACGTAAAAGCTGAGAACTTGGGTCTTGGAGTTGGTGGTGTACACCTGAACCCTGCCCTACCACTGATGGCGAGGGCTAACGCAAGTGCCTCCGCTTCCTTATCTGTGAGTTGACTAACACCACAGAGTTCTCTGGGTGGAGTCTCTGGGTGCTCAAACCCAAGTGATGTGGTTGACTCGTAACAGAAAAGTTGAGGAGCCTCAGAAGAAAGGCCTGACAATCTACTCCAGAAAATCAGCTATTGACAACCCTATGGGGCACAGTGCTTCTTAAAAAAATAAAAGTTTTATTGGCATATAATTCACATATCATGCAATGCAATCGTTCGATGGCACCAAGAAAAGCTGTGATCACCACATTCCGTTTCAGAACATTTTCTTCATTCTTGTATTCATCATTATTAGCCCATGTCCCCCTGTGACAGGTAGGTTTATTGTGCCAACCTGGCCAACAGGAACAGGTGGGATTAATAAGTCGCAGTTTGATTAGAGGGCAAAGAGATAAATGGCTCATCACCACTCCTCTCTATCTTGCTCATTGGTGGTCAGACTAGTGTACGGCTGCTTTAGATACTTCTCTGCCCCAACCTGTGAGCTACCCTACCTGTGGGACAGCCAACCTGTGGATCCTGTTGCTGGAACTTGAGGTTCCTTCAAGACCTGCTTAGCCATGCTGTTGATGCTTGAGCCACGTTGATGCCTGTCGCTTGAGCTTGAGGCTGGCAGACCCAGTCATCTTGCACTGCTCGAGTCTGATATTCCTTCCGGGCCTGCTTCACGAAGCTCCTGTGCTGCTGGCTGTTGGGGGTTCACTCGGCTGTTTGCCGCCTGTGGGCAGACTCTGCATGCATTACCTGAGGGAAGACATAACTGTCTGCTTTCTTGATCTTGGACAACCCCCCTCCCCACCCCCCAACACTGCAGCCCTCGTGAGTTGAAGGGCTTCCAGTATATTAACTACTCCACGGAAGTGAGTTGAACTGAGCCCTCTGTACTGCTATGTGGACTGATTAGCTGCTATATTCCTTCTTACTGTATAAATCTATCCATATATGTATATGTAAGATCATGAGTATCCTGGTTTTGTTTCTCTAGAGAACCCTGTTTAACACCATCTCCCCTGCCATGCTCCCAAGGAATCCTGTTTCTGTCTCTATAAATTTACCTATCCCAGATTTCATATACAGAAAAACATTAAAAATGAGCAAAATAATAACGAAGAAAAGCAGATAAAAACCTCAATCGAAATGAAAGGAGAAAATATTAAAAACTATAATAAGGTTCAATGGCTCATAAGGGAGATCAAGTGATAGGGTGTGTGGCAGTGACTGATCTGGGTCAATTTCAGCACTCCAGGGGTGGAGTCTGGCCTGTCCATCTGGAGATAGCCTAGAAGGCTCTGTGTGAGCATGACTTTCTCCTGAGAATTCTGGGAAGTCTCACGATATTTCCCAGTTGGAGGGGAGAGACCATCACCATCGACTCAGTTCCTTGGAGATGAACTACTGACAAGATGAGATGACAGCATGCTGATAGATCCTCATTCCTGGAGACTGGAGGAGCCGGAGCAGAAGCCACATGGGCTCACCCTGATGGAATCCAACCGCTGGGGCTGGAGAAGCCATGGGGCGTCCCCTACCAGTGCTGAGATGTTTCTCCTGCTAATGGATACAGCTGATGAATCCTCAGCCCTGGAAATGAGGAACCATGGGGAGACCCCTGCCAGCACTGGGATGCTTTCACTGGATACACAAGACTCTGCCCCACTGGCCTGTGATCATCCTGGTGTCATTGCACATGCTTCATGAGTCAGAAGGAGGCATTATAGACTGGTATTGGACATATGGGCTAATACCAGACTTATAACATTGGACTGGGCTGGGTTGAGATGTTTTCTCAATGTTCCATTCCTCTTATATATAATCCACATGCGTGTTTTTGAATTTGTTTCTCTAGTCTACCTGGACTAACACAGGGTGCTAAATTTTAGCCTAACAGCATTGACAACAATCCACTTTTGGTGCAGTCTGGATATGTTAGCAAGGTTTTATAACCACTTTCCAGGCAGTCTGGATATGTTAGCAAGGTTTTATAACCACTTTCCAGTGCAGTCTGGATGTTAGCAAGGTTTTACACATACTGGTTAGAAGGGATTTCTCAGGCGCTTCATCCACATGTATTTTCCTTTCAGTTTAAAAACAAAACAAAACTGAAATAGCTTTAAAATGGATCAAAAAAACATCATATGATTAGATATTGCATGTTGACCTGAACACATCTGACATGATTGGCTTTAAAATACTCTCTGATAACACACGTACTCACACCCTCTAACTATGATCTGAGGATATTCTCCTGAGGTTTAATCCATGTGTAGGCCCTGCAAATGGATTCCGGCCTTCCACTCCCATCCACAGCCTTCTGAAAACAAGATGTCCACCACTTAAACTCTGATGCCATTCCCTTTAGAGCTGGATTATTTACAATCCTTGGTTCATATCACAGACTGATGTGCTTCTTCCACATGAGTTTAGCTGTACCATCGCCTATATGACTAAAACAGTCCTTTAAAACTCCAGACACTCACTCTTCTGTCTGGAAGCTGGGCACCATCTAGTTTCTTCACCACACTTTGCTATAGCACCTATTTCTTCAGTGATTCGAGCATAGTTCTATTTGGAAATATGTGAGCTTGCTCTGAGATGGAATCAGCTGAATGACAACTGGTATTGGTTTTTCGAATAGTTTTATTGGCATAAACATCACATATCACATCTCTTAATCATTCAATCCTATTAAAATATTTGTGGAATCATTACCACACTCTGTTTTAGAACATTTTCTTCTTGTACTCATTGCAAGCTCTCCATTTCCTTCCATCTTCCCCTGCCCTGTCCCCAGACAATTCTCCATTTAGTTTCTGTCTCCATAGACCCACCTCTCCTGGATTTCATAAACAGAAAATCATATAAAGCACAAATAGAAATCAAGCAAGCACCAACAAAAGCCCCAACAACTAGGACTAGACAAGACAGACAAAAACCTCAATCACAAAGAAACCAGAAAATATTAAAAACAGAAACAACTTTAAAATGAGTCAAAAGACCACTGAAGTAAACCAGAGTTGGTCGTAACCCTTGGACAAGCAAATGGATTCTGGATTCACTCATAATTCTAATCTCAATCCAAGAAAAGTTACCATTGTTCTTGTACACAGCCCTGCTTATAGTCTCTGTGAAATGATCACTGAAGATAAGGGCGCTACAGCAAAGTGTGTTGAAGAAGGCAGCCTGGCTATCAATTCAAACTGTGTCTGGGTTCTTAAAGGCTTGTATTCAGACAAGCAGCCATCAATCAAGTGAGGCTTCGACTAAGTCTACACAGAAGGAGCACACCAGCCTGTGTGATCCAAAATGACAATGGCAACATCCAAATATGATGAAAGGAAAGATATCAGAGCTTAAATTGTGGACACTCGAGTTTTAGAGGCTGTGAGGGACAGGGAGAGCCTAAAACCCACCTTCGGAGTATCTAGTATCAAGCCAGAGTAAACCTCTGGGAGACCCCCTCCTGCCACAGGCAAGGGACTTCAACAGTATTACTACCAGGCAGAGATTTTGTACACTTGATTATGGTGGATTGAATCATGATATGAAACGTGGTCAGTTGATCTCCCTCTTCTTAACCCAACCTGACTTTGCACTGGCCTCATATATTTCTCAATTGTTGCGTGATAGAAATTTCTTCTCTGGTTTTTAAAATATTGACAGTGATTTTTTTTCTTTCTCTTTATTTTTTATCTTCATGTTATTATTACTATTACTATTTTGTTTGTTTTTCTGTTGTTTCTGCTAGGCTGCACAGTGTGAAGCACAAAAGGCATAGATAGAGACAACAGCTGATGTAATAGTTGATCAGGGAGGTGGTGGTGCAGATGGGGAAGGTAAGGGAAGCAAACAATAAAAGCAGGAGTGCGGAGGGAGCATTAGAACCAATTGTGGTGATGTGTACACAGCTCTTTTAGTTTTTTTTTTTTGGGGGGGGCGGGGGCATCACTGCTCTCGGTGGTGGGAGTAGGAGGCCCAGCCCCACTGCTGGAATTGAACCTCCGTCCCAGTGAGCCGCAGTCCTGCGCACAACCACTACGCCACCGGGGCTCAGCCCTACACAGCTTTTTAAAAAATATACATGTATGTATAAGGATTTTAATTGTGAGTGAATACATCTGTCACATCAGTTCAGTTCAGTTCAATCACATCAAGAAGTATTGTACAATTGCTGCCCCACAATCAGTTTCCAAACATTCTTTTCGTTCCTGGGCTCCTTGACATTGTCTACTTTTTACCCCACTCTCACTCGGTACTCCCCTAGAAACCCTTATTCTACTTGCTGTCTCTTTAGGGTCATCAATCCTGGGTTTCATATACTGAAAAACAGAAAAAGACATTTCACACAATTTCAAGAGGGTGACCCGCCAGTGACATAACACATCAGAGAGAAACCCCAATATGAACAAATAAAAAACAAAAATCTATTGAAAACCAGATTAGGCCCAATGTGCCTCAGGTGGGCCTCAACAGACAAGGTTTTAACGGTTCAAGTCGGGTTTATCCCTCTGATCTTCTATACTCATCTCTCCAATGCACTCTGTGGATAGAGAGAGAGCACCAGAGGCTTATTTTCTGTGTTATGCAATTCTTTTAAGAAGCAACCAAACTATGGAAGTGCATTATGTGTGAATATTACATCAAGAAGACTACTGGAATAGAAACCAAACTTGACCAGTGGTTACCATGGTAAAGGGTTTTTTTTTTAGCAGGCATTGGGTTTATGCTAATGGTGGTGAACAGTGGGGAAAAGGAAATCAATAATGGTTGTACAACACAAAGAGTATCTATAACCAATGGAACTGAATTATACGTGTAGGCGTTGGTAGACTGGAGAATGTTTGGTTGGTGTGGTGGTTACATAATCTGTTGTTAATTTGAGACTTAAGAGTGAAGGGGTGGAGCCTAGCCTTTCAATCAGATCTCTGCTGGATGACCTCATGTGGAGGCACTAAGGAGATAAATAGCTCGATGGAGGCAGGACACAGACTCAGTACTCCCTGTGAGATAGTCCTTCTGACAAGACACACGAGCTCTGCTAGAGGCCTGGGACCTGAAGGAGCCATGTGGAAACCCCTGCCAGCACTGGGCTACTTCTACTGCCAGTGGATTCACAAGACTTCCCACCCATGGACTTGTGATTGTCCTGCATTTGGCATTATTCTAGGGGACATGAAAGGATAAGGTCTTACATTTTAATCTAACGACGTCTGTCAGACTTGACTTTACAATGCTCTCTGTCTGCTGGCAAGGCCATTTATATGCCTCCACTGAGAGGGGCATGGTTCTGCTTGATGCGTGCCTCCATGAAAAGATCAATGAAGATATGGGTGTGACAGCCAAGCATGGTGAAGAAACCAGATGGTGCCCAGCTACTGGGAAGAATAGCAATGGTAAAGGCTTCCAACAGCAGCTGTCTAACTGAGGCATCAACTACGTCCACCTGGAAGAAGCACACCAGTTTGTGTGACCAAGCACTGCAAATACTAAAATCCAAATCCAAGAGGGGGGAATAGTCTCAGAGTTTACCCAATTTGTACATACCCAGTTTGTAGAAATCCATGGCTGGCAATGGGAAGCTCAAAATCCATTTTCAGGGTCTCCCCAAGGACACCTGTTTTGATTTCTCATATGAGAGGTGCCGGAGCAGGGACTAGACATTGTACAAGTGTCTCCTGGGGTGGCAGATGCTGACCTTTGATCCACATAGGCCAAGGCCTTTGCCGTGGCCTTGGCTGCTCAGTCAGCTCTTGGGTTTGCTTTGGCTTGACTTGTTTCCATTTTCACTTGAAAATAATGTCAGCAGGCTTCAGTCTGACACGGCAGCTCCCTATGTCTCAGCCAGCAAGCTCTGAGTAATGCAGACAGGGTGGGGTCCCCAGGATTTGGTTATTGGACATTTTCCCCTGCAGTCTTGGGCAACCTGGTCTGGGACAGGCAGCCACACCATCCTAAGACTGGACTTCCCAGGAGGACAAGGGGTCACGCTGGGCACTGTTGGTTGATACTTCTCTGGAGCCAGGATCTCAGCAGTCAGAGGGAGCCGTTTGCCTAGACTAAGCAGCCCCTTCACCAGCCTCTGTCTTTGCACACCAGTTCCCCTGGCAAGCACAGAGGGACCCCTGTTTCCCTTGGTGGGGCCGAGTCTGAGCCCCCTCTGCTCCCACCAACACGGCATCTACCTGAACTCAGGGAAGAGAAGCAGGAAGGAGCCCCAGGCAGTCATGCTGCCCAGCACCGTGGGACCCTTCTTTTTAGAGGCATACGTTTTGTTTCCTAGGCTGCAATGCCCAGGTCTTGGCCGTCCCTCCACTCTCTTCTGGGCTGTGACAAGAGACCCTTTCCGAAGGTGTAAGATGCAGTTAAGGCACCCTTGGGAAATACCACAAGCCCACTCCCGGTTCCTTGTCCACATGAGCAAACCCAATTCGTAACAAACCCGCTGCCATCAACTCAAGCGTCATGCGTGGCAGCCCCATACACAGAGAGGGCTTCCAAGCCTGCCAGCCTGTGAGCCCGGTCCGGACATGCTGTGCTTCCTCCACAGAGCAGGGTTGAACCAGCCTCCTTGTGGTTAGCAGGCCAAGGAGCCCTGGTGGCACTGTGGATTAGGCACTTGGCCACGAACCACAAGGCCAGCAGTTCAAACCCACCAGTAACTCTGCCGAAGCAAAAAGGAGCCTGTCTCCTCCTGTGAAGGAAGACTCATCCTCCCAGAGACCCTATTTGGGATGTCTATGGCTCAAAACGGGAGAGAGAGAGTAGGAGAAGACAAGGCATCCTACTCTGAAAACAGCTGCAGTCTCAGTCGTGGGCAGGTGTCCCCTTTCTCACGGCAGGGAGGTCAGAGCAGAGTCCAGGAAAATGGGTAGATGAAGCCCTTGCATTGTACTTCTGTATGCATGTTGGAAAGAGAGGGGCCATCTTTTTGGCTTATGAATTTATTTTTGAAACTTTATCTAGACCAAGAAGCCCGCCTAAACTCCTAGCACCCTCTCACAGACCAGAGGCCAAGTGACCTTGAAGACAGGGACTAAAGATGCCTCTAGGCTTGATCCTCTTGGGGACAGAGGGAGACCCTGCCAGGCTCTTGAGGTGATCGCTGGCTTGGTGGTTAACATCAGCGACTGCGCCCTGGAACCCTGGGGTTGTCCGGAACTGGGGAATGACCTGTCCTCCAGGCCGTGTATGAGCTTCCTGCCTGGCCGCGCTCTGGAGTCAGATGCAGAACATGTCGATAAACTGCGAAAAGTCGCCAGACAATTTATCCCGCTGGCAACGGGCCTGGAATCGCAATCAGATCTTGGCTTCTTCAAAGCCTTCTTGCTTTGGATTTTCCAAATCGAAAATAAATATTGAGGGCAATTACACTTCTTAAGTTCTCGGAGGTATGAAGGGAGTTTTTGCATCCATTAATTGGAGGCCGCTCACATTTCCCTTGGAAGGTATTTTTCGCCCAGGGAACTTGCGAGCTCCAGGGCCAAACAGTCCCACTAGGACCGGACGAAAACGAGGGAACGTTGTCCTGCTGCGGGGTAGGGTCAGCATCTGCCTCTCTTGCCGAAACCCCCAGACTCCCAGGGCCCCTTTCTTCTTCCTGGGCGAGAGGCGGCGGGGCCGTGGCCTTGCAGTTGGCCGAAGCATCCTCAGGGCGGCAGCAAAGCCTCGCCGCTGGCTGCGTTTCGGGGCCCAGCGCCCAGCCCTGCGCCACTGGCTCCAGGACAGGGAATGATTATTGGATTACGAGCTGCCTGCGCCGGGCCTGACGCGGAGCACGTCTCCGGGAGGGAGAGCAGAGCTCCGCACTCTCATTTGGGGGAGAGCTGCAAACATGACCAGACCTATTAATTGCTTAATTGCAGTGCTGGGCTTTGAAGATGAAAAGTGCTGTGTAAGTGGGGCGTCTGCGCCGGCTGGGCCTGCCCGTCTGAGAGCTCCAAGGGGCTCTTCCGAACGGCTCCTCCACCAAACAGCGATCCGCGCCGGCGTGCCGCCACCCCAGCCCACCTCCCAGCCAACCGCTCGCCAGCCCTTCCGTGATGGCAAGCGTCGCGGTCCCTCCAGCGTCTTTGCAGCACTAGCTTGTCCTCAGGCTCTCACACCTACCCAGCCCCCCGCCCCCATGCAGCGGTGACTTTGAGGGGTTCTGCTTCATGACAAGGAGCCCTGGTGGCACAGCGGTTACGAGTTGGGCTGCACTCCGATCCGCAGAGTCGGCAGTTCGCAATCACCAGCTGCTCCGCAGGAGAAAGACGGCGGCGTCCAGTGGGAAAAGGAGTTGGTGTGAGAAACACCGGAGGCAGTTCTGCCCTTTCCTAGAGGGCCGCTGGGAGTGGGCTTTCGCTCCTTGGCAGCAAGCTGGGTGGGGGTCTGGATTCATGACCAGGTGACCCTTTGGCTTGGCTGCTCCAAAATGAAGAGGGAGCAGAGGGGTCCTGTGGCCAGGTCCGAGGCAGAAGGACCTGGTGACATTGCACCTATGCCACCTCCTTACAGAAGCCTTTCCAGGTCCACAGGAATGAGAGGGAGGAAGTTGGCGGAGGATGCCCTCACATGCACGCCTGGCACAAATTCACCGGGAATACTGTTAAGACAGAATGGCCAGTTTGGGTGTCAGAGACATTTCACAGGACTTGGTATCTCCCGTGAAGCTTCCGTGAAGCGGAGGCTCTGGGATCCCCGGGTGTCAGAGCACAGCTTGGCTCCTTCGGGCACTTCTCTGTGGCTGGGTTTTCAGCAGAGTGCCAGATCTTTCTTCCGTGGTGCCTCCGGGTGGTCTTTGACCAGGAGGTGGCATCCGCTGGACAGTAGCTGACTTTTACTGATGAGGTGCCAAGGATGTGTGAGGAGCGGACGGAGGAGGAAAACCGAGGCAGTGCAGGCACAGGGGAAGAGGTACCAGTCACAGCAGGAGATGGAGGAGGGGGAGGGCCCGGAAGTGAGGTCAAAGGAGCAGAAGGTGCTCTCCCCAGAGCCTTCCCAGAGACTCTGACTCTGCGAAGTGGTTACAAGTCAAAAGGGATCCACAGGACCTCACCTGAGGTAGTGGCTATGCGTTGGACTGCGATTTGCAAGCTCAGCAATTCGAAACCCCCTTCACTCCAGCGGGAGAAAGACTGGGTTTTCTCCTCCCCGGAACAGTCAATAGTCTCAGAAACGCACCGTCTGTTTGTTTGTTTAACGGGGATGGAGTCTCATGTGAAGAGAATTAAAATGGAACCCCTCTAAAGAGGACCGTGGGACTCATCCTGCTGCCTAACTGACTTTGTGAGCCTCCGGGGAGATGTTGGTTCCTCCTTGTGCTTAAGACACGCGCGCATCTATGCCCGCTCCAAAAGGCTGCAGGGAGATGCTCTTGCTGGGTGGCATGCGTACAACAGAAAGAAATGGCCCCCGGTCCTGCACCATGCCCACCGGTGTCCCCTGGACTGCGCTCCTTGTGACAGGTCCTGGTCAGTGAAAGTGGGAATGTGCCGACAGCGGGTGCTTTGCTCGTGTGGCGAACTACAGACACTAAACCCACCACACCACACTGCCACGGTGCTGATCCGGCTCCACAGAGACCCCAGAGCACTGAGGAGAACCGCCCCACAGAGCTTCCAAAGCTTTCCAGAAACAGGCTAGCGTAGCCTTCTCCCTCGCTGCAGTCGCAGGTTTAAACCACGGACCTCGTAGTGTGCCGAGCGCTTGACCACAGCACTATCAGACCCTGTGGCCGTCGTCAGCGAGTCACTTTTGTCCAATAGCACTACTCCCTGGCCAGGCTCTGATGCTGACCAGACGAAGAAAGGCCTGGCGATCTCCTCCCCCAATCAGCCCCAGGAAAGGCGGTGTGTCACAATGGTGTGATCCTCAGCAGACTGTGGGGGCAGACAGCCCGGGATTTGTTCCGCCCCACATGGGACTGGGCCCACTCAATGGCAGATAACAGCACGTTTCTCTCCGTGACTTTTTTGAGCACCCAGTCGGGTCCCCTCACTGCACTGTGGACGGCCTCCTTCGCAGGAGCAAGAGCCGCGCCACCCCCCACCCTCCGCCCCTGCTCCCCAGGGCAGTCCAGACACCAGAAGCTCAGTGCCCAGCACAGCCTGGTGGCACCCACAGGTGCTTGCCTAGCAGCCTTGTGTGGGCGCAAGAATGGGGGGCGGGCAAAGGGCCCCGATTCATCCCAACAGCTGTGTAACCAGGGAGATGCTTTTGGTTGCAAACCACAGAAAGGGATTCTGGCTTATCGGTTTCATCAGTGCTTAATTAAAAAATGGGAATTTACGGGAAGGGGGCTGGGTTTCCCAGGCTTGGCGCTGGGGCTGGTGAGATAAAGTTGCCCCTTCTTGTCCTTGAAGACCCCTTGCGGGGAGCTGCCCTCCAGGTGCCCAGCGTCCTCCACACCAGCTGCCTGGGGCTCCCTTTGAAACCTCACTCTGGAGCTGGAATGTGATGAGATCCCCAGGTGTACCAAGAAGGGTGAAGTGTGTGTGTGTGTGTGTGTGTGTGTGTGTGTGTGTGTGTGTTTGGGGAGGGGGTGATTATTGGAGAATCAGTGAATTTTCCAAGTTGCCGATTTCATGCCAGACACTGTCTTGTCTTATCTTGTCCAAACCCTCCCCTCCCCACCATGCCAGGAGAGCATCATTATTTTCATTTGGAGGCTCCACGCAGCAGAAATTTTCCTCACGTCGTCCTATAATGACAATGCATATGAGGTTCCCGATTTTCTGCTCAGAGAAAGTTTGGAAAGTCAGACATCACGAGGGCAGTGGTAGAAGTCGCGCCTCTCCCTGGGAGGCCAGGGTTCAATTCCTGGCTGTGCCCCTCCTGTACAGCGAGCACCTGAGTGCCAGTGGAAGCTGCTTGTGGCTGTGATGGTGAACAGGTGTCTGCTGAGCTTCCTGACTAAGGTGGAGTAGGAAGAAAGGCCTAGAGATCTTCCCAAACCCCAGCCAATGAAAACCTCATGACTCACAGCGGTCGGATCCAAAATCAGTCGTGAAGCTGGGCCGGGGTTGAGTACCCTTGTGGATGGATGGGTCTGCCATGGGTATGGGGATTGGCTTGAGAGCAGCCGGCAACTCCATCGGGAATGGATCTTCGTGTTGTTGGGCACCATTGAGTTGGTCCGACCCACAGTGACCCTCTGAGCCACAGAAGGCAACACTGCCGGGTCCTGCACCCTCCCCACCCTTCGTCTGCAATCTGAGCCAGTGTTGTAGCCACGGACCAACCCCGCCCGTTGAAGGCCTTCTTCCTTTTTTTACTGCCCCTCTACTTTATCAAGCACGAGGGACTTTGGGGGAGGCCTGGCCTCTCACAACAGTATGTCCAAAATATGTAAGAACAAGGTTTGAAATCCTTGCCTCTAAGGAGCATTCTGGCTGTACTTCTTCCAATACAGATCACTCCGTCTCTTTGGCAGTCCATAGCATTTTCAATATTCTTCTCCCAGCACAATTCAAAAGCATCGATTCCTCTTCAGTCTGTTGTTCAATGGCTAATGTTCCCATACATATGAATGGATGAATAAGGAATGAATCTCAACGACCTCACATCCTAGCATTCAGAGAGAGAAAGTCACATTTTGTTGAACTTAAGTGGCCATTTATAGGGGTCATTTATGAGGTGGTGGACCATAGTGGCAGACTATGGGGTTTGAGCTCTGGGATTTGCTGTTGGGGGTTGAATCCCACCCTCCAAAGTGCTCACATTGTGGCTTCAGTCAACTCCTTTGGCCTTTCTGTGTCCTCTTGCCTCCTTCCATGTGGATGCTGGTCTGTGAGCAGGGGGATACATTGCAACTCATCAGTCTTGCCCACCAGTTTCTGCGAGGGGAGGGGACCCATGTGAAGAAATGGGTGTTTGCTATGTGTTGGCATTATGTAGTGTTGTGGATTGGATCATGTGTTCCTCTCCACCCCCACCCACAATATGTACCAACTTGTCTGGGCCATGATGCCATGGTGCTCGGGGTTCTGGCAGTCGTGTGATGATGCAATCGCCCCATCTTGTGATCTGATATACAGCCCAGGGCTGATGTAAGGGACTAGGACAGGAGATGACAGCACCCTCACTCTGGTCATAGCTCTGATCCAACACAGGGATTGGGTATATCCTTGTTGTATATGTAACCTGCATCCCCTCTTCTCTTTCAAAAGCAGAAAGGAGAGTGGATGGGGCAGGGAGCAGGGTCATGGTAGCACTCCAGAAGACAAATCAGGAGTGGAGCGAATGTTTTGGACCCAGCGTGCCGGCACCTAGAGTCTCTTAGACTCAGGGCATGATTGAGGACAAGACACATGGAGATCTCCCTGAGATGCCAGGCTCGCTGAGGTTGAAAGGAAACAAAGACCGTTTCCCAGAGTCAACAGTGAGAGAAAGGCTTCTCCTGTTGCTGGTGGCCTGCCTCGGGCTCCTGGCCTCCTCATCTGTGAGAGAAGCAAGGTCTGTTTGCTGAAACCATTCACCTGCGGTGTTTCTGTTAAAGCAGCACTAGAGAACTAAACATTGAACAAAGTGGCCTTTATAACAAGAATATTCCGTGATGGTCCTTTCTAAGTATTGAACAGGAGAACCCAGCCTCAGGATGACTGTGCATCCCTTAATACCTGTTGAGAAGAATTGAATCTGTATATATTCCACCCCCCACACACACACACATCTTATGAAAGAATACACAGAACAAGAGACAGATATATCATTGTCCATCAAGTGCTAATTTGGGCTTGCATTTATTCTTAGCAGTTCCTTAAAACCCCAAATAAAATGGGCTTTGTAGACTCACATTGGCTTCCATGTGTATGAGGGAAGTACCCAAAGAAGCTCTAAAATCATAGAAACTTTTATAAAACAAGAACATAAATGGGTGAAGCATTTCTTGACATATTCTGCATCTAGGTCTGCATACTTTTGAAGGCAGTGTCTCCATCTCTCTCATCCTTCCCCCATGCAGTGAGTCTGCCACACGGAGACCTCTTTAAAATATCGAAGAGCCTGGATGTTCCTTTGAGGACTGAGGTGTGCCAGACCCACGATACAGGATTTTTCATGGCCTTGCATGCATGTGAATGTTGGATATGGAATAAGGAAGCTGGTTGAAGAGTGGCTGCACTTGAATTGCGGTGTTGGTGAAGAATTGTGTAAGACAAGAGAACAAACCAATCTGTCTCAGAAGAAGGAGGGCCAGAATGTTCCTGTGAGGCCAGGTTGCCAAGACTCCGTCTCACGAACTTTGGACATGTTTTCGGGAGAAACCACAGTTGGTAGTGAGAAAAAGCAAGACCTTCCTCAAAGTGGATGGTCACGGTGCCTACCTCGATGGGCTTCTGCGTGAGATCAGTGGTGATCAGGAGGGCACAGGAGTGGGCAGTGCTTGGGGGTTGAGCTGTTACTGCCTGGGCAACACCAACACCAACACCAACAACCATTCCCCTGAAGTGTGCACTGCTTTTGGATGGACACCCAGTCAACAAGGGCAGGCTGGGCAGCCTCGATGGATTCACCGTATGTCCCTTTCTGATGTTTTTTCATTTTAAAAGCAGAAGAATCCTGACGACGCAGGGTGGATGGGTTCAGGTTTCTTAATGGGGACATTTTCTACCTGCATGGAATGAGAGGTGAATTGTGTGGATGGAAAACATTCCTCAGATCAGCCTTCTCTTTTAAAAACAAGCAATGGATGTTCTAGCATTATGAACACGGTTTCATAAGTAGCCTTGGTGATGGTCCTGCATTATTTGAGAAAATCTATTAGCATCGTGGGTGTCAGAAAACTGTCGTGACCCTGACCTTCTGGGTTGGCCTCTCTGCCTTGAATTTCACTGACCCAGTCCCTTCAGAAGTCCCGGGTTTGATCAGACCAAAGAGTTCCTGGGAAAATTATTTTTCATTCTATTTTTCCATAAGCCATTGGAAGCTACCTCATAGATGTACCATATGTACATGTATTTTTAAGCCTTGCGGATAGCATTCATGAAATGTATCTTTTCCCTCTGTGGTTTTTCTGTGGACTGCTAGCCTCAAGGTCTGCAGTTCAAAGCCACCAGCCATTCCTTGGGAGGAAGATGGGACTTTCAAGGCCCATCCAGAGCGGCAGCCTCAGAAACCCCCCAGGGAGCTCTGCCCTCTCCTGGAGGGCCACTAGACTGTACGTGGGCATTGACTCTGTGGCTTGGTTTGGTTTTCTCCGTGTGACACCCCCTCCCCTTTGACATCTCTGTGCCTTCCTTCCCTTTATTAGAATACTCACTGGTGGTGCCCCCTGCTCTGTGGGCAAACTGAGCCCACTCCCTGACTCAGCAGGGAAGTCCACCAGGGTCTTCAGACGAGGCTCCAGCCTCCTGTGCTGAGAATGCCCCTTTCCACCCACCGTACCTGTCCTGACTCAGAGCCACAGTCCTCTGGAAATCAGCTGGAGAATCTTGTTCATGCGTGGATTCTGATGCAGGATAGCGGGGGTGACCCACAATTCTCAGCGGGGTGCTGAGCCGGCTTGAGTCCAAGCCCTGAGTTCAAGATCCTTATCTAGTGCTGCCCTCACCCTGCCCACTCCCGCCACCTGCCTCCAAGCACCTCCCTAGCTGTTTAAAGAAGCCGTTCTTCTCAGGCCTCGGTCAACTTGCAACCCTTCCTAAGGCCTAGGACCCCTTTACCTCTGCCTCTACCCTGCTAAGCCATTTCCTGCTCACACTACAGGCCCCTCCACTCCTACCTCCTCCTCATGCCCCTGGCATGACCAGACTGGCTGGCTCCCAACCTCTGCCCCACACACCCCCTGTCTACATTAAGGAGGGTGGGCTGTCGGACAGGGGAGAACTTCCCAGACTAGGCAGAAAAGAAAGCCTTGTCTTTCTCCCGTGTTTTTGAACTGCCAACTTTACTCTTAGCAGCCCCATTCAGAACCACTAGGCCACCAGGAACTCCTACAGCACCACACAAGTGTTTCAGCTTCCCCTGGCCTTGGAGAAGGCAGGGCTGTGCAAGGCGCCGGAAGCACTGAGTTGCATCAACAGGAGGCCCATGTGCATGTTTCCCTCGTCCCACTGCTATCTCTAAGAAGCAAAGGGGGGCATGGTGGAGCTTTTGTGTGTTTGTTTTGCTTTATTTTAATGCTAATTCGACTCAGAGAATCAATTGCTCTCTGTGTTAGAGCAGACCCGTGTTCCACGAAGTTTACAATGGCTGCCTTTCCCCCCAGCACATTGTCAGACCTTTCTTCTGAGGTCCCCTTGCTGGGTTCAGATTTCCAAAGGCTCAGCTAGCTGTCAAGCACGTGGGCCACTTTGACCACCGAGGGACCCCCTCCTCGCAGAAAGGTGAGGCATGACACACTCAAATGCCCAACTTTAGGCCATCCCGATCCGACCTGAAACAGGTTGCTTCGCTAGTTGGTGGCATTGGTCAAAGGCTTTTGGGAGACAAGTCAAAATTAGCCCCTGTGTTCTGCTTGAGTCTCTCACAACACGCTTCTCCTAGGAAGGTTCTTGAACGGCAAGAAAAGACCAACCAGTTGAAGGTTGTGTTGTCAGACTGCTCAATGAAGAACTTGTACTGCAGCGGGGAGACAGACAACGTTACCCATTTAAGGGCTAAATGAGTACATAGAAGGGATCGTAAAATAGCTATCTCGGTTTGATGCTGGAGTTGGTTAACTGGAAGGGGCTGCGAGGAAGAAAGTGGGAGAAAATGGAAGTGGAAAAGATGGAGACTGGCAGACACAGGCGAAGAGAGGAGGCACAGAGAAGGACCAGGAGGGAGAGCCAGAGGGGAGAAGGGTTTACAGAGAGGGGAAGACCGACAGCTGGCAAAGCTTTTTGTTTTATAAACAAAAAGCAGCATCGAGGGAGATCACGCTTGAGAACTCTCTCTCTCTCTCTCTCTCTCTCTCTCTCTCTCTCTCTCTCTCTCTCTCTCTCTCGACAACCATGCTGCTATTATTGCCGCCACTGATTCTGCTCCCAGCTCACGGGGCCGACACCAGCCTTGGTCCTGCATCAGCCTTATCATGGGTAGCAGATGAGACCACAGTGACGCCTTGGCTCTTCCGTGGCCTTTCTTCCTGGTCTGCCTGAATTTGGAGGCTCCGTGCATGCCCGTGCAGCCCCCTGCAGTCCACAACGCCGCCCTGCAGGACAAACAGCATGCGCTGCGCACGCCATGTGCTGGCAGGAATCCAACCCAGGTCTCCTCGTGGTGGAGAGACTTCTGCCGTGGCCCTATCCTGGCCCTGGAAACAAATCTAGGCAACTAGAATGACACGTTAAAGAAGAAATAGTCCCTCAGGGAGACAGGCAATAGACACGTGGGTGAAGGGAGACTGGTTGGTGTAAGATATGAAAATAGTTAATACTCTATAAATTATCAAGGGTTCATGAGGAAGGGAGGGAAACATTTGAGGAGCTGATACCAAGGGCTCAAGTAGAAAGAAAATGGTTTGAAAAGGATGATGGCATCATATGTACAAATGTGCTGGACACAATGGCTGTATGGATGGTGATAAGAGCTGTATGAGCCGCCCCCTCCAATAAAATGATTAAATCAGCAAATAATAAGAAACAGCTCCAACTCTTGCTTTCTATGGACCTCTTCCTGAAAGACTAGGAGTTGGGCTGGGTTGCTGCAACTGCAAGTTTTTCCTTGATGTTCTTTTCATGCCTGGTGGGCATTAGGCTAACAGTCAAAGGCCACCATGGGAACAGAAGGCTCTCAGAACTGCTTTAGGTGGGCAAACATGAGCCTCCAGTTAGTCCTCAAAACTGTTGTCAAGTTGATCAGAGCGATCCTATTGGGTTTGGTGATCAAGGTTTCAGATTCTGATTTAGGTCCTTAGAACAATTTACCACCAATTCATTTGGATGGACCTTCATTCTGTAGTCAGAATACTCACTCTGCCAGCACACCATCTAACTCCGGGAAGAAGTCCCTGGGTGGGCTCTTGCAAGTGGTTAACCCACTCAACTGCTAACAGGGAGGCTGGAAGTGTGAAAACCGCCCCCCCCCCCAAGACAGGCACTGTGGAGGAAGGCTGGGGGATTCGCTTCTGAAAGCTCCCCCTTTCTATTCCGTCACCAGTGGGGAGCTCCGTGAATTACACACGACGCCACTGCCAGTGGTTGGAACCCCAGGCAGCTGTCAATGTGCTTGGCTCCATATCAAGCGGGGTTGCAGATAGAAGTAAGGTCATGAATGATCTGAATTTAAAGACAGGTTCTTGGATCACCCAAATGGGTCCCCTATCAACACACTGTCCTGAAACAGGGAGCGGTGTCCCCAGAAGGACCGTGAAGAACAATGGTAATGAGCCCAGTCTTGCACACAGCCTCTGGAGGGCCACTGGGCTCACCCCTGAGCCACCCGGCTCTGAAGGCCTCCAGAAAGGGACGCAGCCCCACGGATGCTTTGACTGCAGCTACGAACCCAGTGCTGTCCAGTCACCTCCACGTGTGCCTCAGAGCAGCACCAGTCTCCCTCGAGAGTAGGGGTTCTCAACCTTCCTCATGCCAAGACCCTTTCATGGCATTCCTCATGTGGTGATGACTCCCCAGCCATAAAATTATTGTCATTGCTATTTCCTACCTGTCATTTTGCTACTGTCACAAATCGTCATGTGAATGTCTGATATACAGGATGTATTTTCATGGTGACAAATTGAACATAATTAAAGCACAGTGATCAGCACAAAAACAATATGCAATTATATGTAATGAGATATTTATTTCTAATTATAAATCAATGAAATTTTGTGTGGCAGCCTGGTGTAATGTGGGCATATCTGCATGTGCTCAGACCCGCCTGGAGATGGATGGGAAAGCAACATCTTGGTTCCCAAGACAATCGGAAATATGTGTGTTCCGATGGTCTTAGGTGACCCCGCTGAAAGGGTTGTTTGACCCCCAAAAGGGTCTTGACCCACAGCTTGAGAGCCACTGCTCCTCAGGGTTTTCCATGACTGCTGTTTCGGGGAGGGGATCTGTCAGATCTTTCCTCTGAGGCACACATGCACCCCAACCTCCTGGCTCAGAGCTAAGTGCATTGACCCCTTTGCAGCCCCAGGAATTCCCTGCTGAGAGGACTTCAGACTTCTACACCCCCGTCCTGTAGGAGAACGCCTCTCTGGGAGCCTGTGGAGCTGTCCATACAGCCACCACGGGACACGAACCCACGCAGCGATCTCACGCAGATCCCTGTCTGCAAAGACGTGGACCTCTTTCCTATGCATGCCACGACCGCTGCACTTCCTTCCATCTGTGTGTTCGAGAAAATGACATCCTGCCAAGTGCTCTGGCAGACCGACAGGCCGACCACTATGTTTGCAAAATCACTGCTCGTTAGCTTTATGGAGGAGGGTTTGAATGATTTTTCAATGAGTTGAGTGTGTGCTTGGGTGCACACCTCCAAACGCCACTCGGGGAACCACGCTGTGGCAGGAAGTCCGAGGGAGGGCTAGACTCCAGAGAGGCGTAGAAAGTGGCTCCGGCTCTGGAGGTCTGCGGATGTGGAGAGATCACACTCATTGAGCTGTCTTCCCACCTCAACACAAGCCGTGATCTCCTTCTGTCTGCCCTTAAAGCCCAGCCTCTACAACTCCAAGTTGTCAGCTCTGTGGAAGAGGTTTCAAACAGACATCTCTATCCCTGTGGGCACCACCTGGGAACTCTTGGAAACCTTGATGCCCAGGCCACAGGCCAGACAATGCAAACCCGCCTCTTTGGGGGTTCCACCAGGCACACAGCTTTTATGGTGCTCCCCAGGCTCTTCTGCTGAGAATGGCTATTTTAGCCAAGAGCTATGAAGCAGATTCCAGGGCCCCACTGGGGCATTGAGGAAGGCCTGCCTTCTTTGGCCTGGTGACACAGGAACACAGACTTGGCTGGCATTGTCTTACACGATGGGGTTGTTGCTGACTCTCTGTACAACACAGCCCAATGTTGCCCACTCCTCCGCCATCCCTGCCATCTGTTTCAGATAGAGCCTTTTGCACCATGGAGATTTCCTGGACTGATGTTGGAGGCAGATCATGAGGTTTTTCATTCTAGTCCGTCTTAGTCTGTAAGTGTCACCGATACCTCTTCAGCAGCCTAACAATAGGTACTCCTGCACACACAGCTGGTTGGTGGCTGCATGTGGGCTCAGTGGTCAGGAACTGAAGCATGGAAGGTGAAGATTCTACCACCTTACTATCCAAGGTGTGTCACGGATCTGATTGCTCCAATGCTCATGACAAAACAAGATTCCTGAGGGAGTGTGTCTCCCAATTGTTTGTTGTATCAGGCTTCACCCATGCTTCTGACACATGGGCAGTTCCAAATACTCTTTGCACGGATTGGTGAAGATGGAGCAAAAGATGCTGCCCCCCCCCCACTCCCCTCCTCCCCGTCCCCTGCCACGAGGCAGCACTCAGAAGCAGAGCCCTGAGGAGGCAGGGTCAGAGCTGGATTGACGGCTGCCAAGAGGTTCAAACTCATCATGTCCGTGTTGATCAGTGTTAGACTTGTCTACAGGCTCCTTGGCTCCACAGTGATGTTCAAATGACACGTCTTAGCCCGGAGAAGAAAGTTGCGAGGGCTCGGATGTCTGGTGAGTGAACGGGCCAGTAAATGAGTTCAACGTGGTCCTCTTGAATGTTGTCCTTCTTCGGGCTGCTCTGCCCAGAGGCGAAAAGGGGACAGCTTTGAGTCAAGGGGCTATTGCTCTCCCTTTTAAAGGAATTGTCAACAGACCTTGGGCTGGAAATTTCTACTCTTGCTTGGATAAATAAGCAGAAACTTTATAACCCCAAGCCAGTGGAAACTTTCCTTAGTAAACATTGGTAGGGCAGGGAATTTTTAAAGTTGTACAATTTCTCTTGCACCAGCCTCGGATAGAACCTTCAAATCATAGATTTTGGCTCTACAGATTTGATATTAAGGAGCTGGGGCTGTGGAATGGCTAAGGACTTGGCTAGGAACCAAAAGGTTCATGGCTCAGACTCATCCACAGCTTAGCAAGAGAAAAGCCCAGCGATCAGCTCCAAACCCAAAGCTTCCAATCGACTATGTAACATAGCAACCCCCTAGGAAGAGGTGAACTGCCCTACGGTGTTCCCAGGGCTGCAGAACTCTGCAGACGCAGATCCCCCCACCTTTCTCCCTCAGAGGGGCTGGTGTATTCGAACCAGCGACCTTTTGGTGAGAGGCTCAACATTTGACCAGCTGCACCACCAGGAAGCCTTCTGTCACGATGCCTGCTACTGCCACTAGTGGATTCCAATGTCCAGCGACTTCACATGGAGTTTCTGTGGTTGTCCATCTCCGCAGGAGCAGACCGCCTCATCTGTCTCCCAAGGAGGAGACAGTGGGTGTGAACCTCCAACCTTGAGGTTAGCACATTGCTCTCCAGCGCCACCAGGGTGCCTGTCTAGAAAGATGACAACCTTGCAAAGGCCTATGGGCCAGTTCTTTTCTGTCACTTTTCCTGAGTCGGCAAACAGCAGTAACCATTGGGACTTTGTAGGACTTTATATCGTGTGCAGCCAACTCTTCCTGAAAAAAACTTTTTTAAAATTTAAAACTCAAAATAAATCTTGTCTGATGGGAAAAACACATTGCATCCCAAGACATTTAGAAGTGTGAGTGCAGCTCTGAGATTGACTAGCTCTGTGATACTGGGAAGGTCCCGCTCTGACGGTCGTCTGTGACCAGGAATAAGGATCTGCCTGTTGTGCACACAGAAAGCAGAAGGACCCAGCGAGCTGAAGAAGACTTTGTTTCCTGTTCAGGGTCTTCCTAGTCCTCAGCTTGATCACCACTAAGTTTCTTGAGAGAGTTTCCCTAAGAGAGGTGCTTCAAATCCATTGTTTCTGCTTCTCTGTTTATCATGAGCGTCTACGAAAGAGAGACTTCACTCCATTAACACATTGACATTCAGACACAGCAAAAAATATATGTGCTTGGGAGAATGTTACAGTTGCATGATTGAAATCACTGCAGCAATTGTGTGTGTGAGCATGAGTGTGGCTGGGAGCATATGGGCACAAGCAGGAATGAGATTGCATTTATGTGTGTGTAGACACCCGGAATGGAGAAAATACCTGTATGCAACAAACATGATCTATCCTGATTTCTCATTCAGTACGTGCCTGGTGGAGTCCAGGAATCTGTACGTTTTAGGACTCCACGTGTGACTGACTACCAGCAGTTTAGGGGACAACTGTTCACCTTCCATTTCTGAAGAGACAGTAACCCAGACATACAGAGGCTTACTTGGTCAAGGTTGGTGGTGAGGTGGAAAGTAGAGCCCAGTGTCCCCACTCCCAACACAGCACAGTTTGTGAGGAACCACATTGTTGTCCGTACTTAGCAACATCCTCATAAATGAGATGGGCTCTGAAGACATGGTCCTGCCTTGACTTTAACAGTAAGACTTGTTTCCTCTGCCATCCTCCCCGCCTCTTCCTTGAGATATTAGGCAGACTCACAACAGCTTGCAGAGGGTCCGTGAACTGTCCACAAGGGCGTGTGTGGAGTTCTGACTTGTCCCACTGTCCCTGGAGCTCTACCCAGGCTGTTTCTTTCAGGTCCTGCACTGCCCTGCCTCAAGGGAGACATCAGGTTCCTCATGGTGGTATCGGTGCCAGTAAGGATGGTAGAGGGGGTAGTAGTGTAGGAGGTGGTATTGGAGGTGATGGCAGAGGGGGGAATGTAATGAAGGAGGTGGTAGGTGAGGTGGTAGAGGTGGACGGTGTAGTTGTGGTTGATGTGATGGAAGAGGTGAAGGAGGAGGTTGTGGTGTTTGCAGTGGAGGTGCAGGTTGATGGTGGTGGTGATGGTTGAGGTGAGGTAATGCTGGTGGTGGTGGTAGGTGAGGAGGCAATGGCCGTAGTGTTGAAGGTGTTGGAAGAGGTGCTGGATGAGGAATTGGTGTCGGTGGAGGTCTTTATGGTGGTAGAAGAGGAGGTAGTCGTAGAGGGGACCGTCGTGGTGGTGAAGGCAGTGGAGTTGGAGATGGTAGACGCGGTGGTGGTGGTGAAGGGTGGAGGTTGTGGAGGCCATGGTGGTGCGGGAGGTAGTGTAGTGGCAGAGGCAGCGTGGCGGATGAAGGGAGTGGAGGTGATAGCGACGCTGCAGACAGAAGTGCAGTGGCAGTGAGGGCAGAGACAGTGCAGGTAGTATGAGGACTAAGAGTGGAGGTGGTGCCTGAGCTGGTGGTGGTGACAGCAGTAGCAGTGGTGGGGGAGATGATGGTGGTGCTGGCAGTGGTGAGGGTAATGGGGATAGAGGCAGTGGAGGCGGTTGTTTGAGTATAATGGCGGAAATGATGGAGGTAGTTGATGTGGTAGAGGAAGTGGTGGTGGTGGTGATGTGATGGAGGTGGAGGTCGTGGAGAAATATTGAGCAAGAGGTGGTGGTGGTGGTGGAGCAGTGGTGATGATGATATTGGTAGAAGTACTACAGGAGAGACTGAGAAGAAGATGGTGGTGATAGAGGTGGTCAGGTAGTAGAGATGGTGGTAGTGGCAGTAGTGAAGGTGGTATTGAAGGTGAAGGTGAAGGTGAAGGTTGTGGTTGTGGTGATGGTGAGAGGGCTATGGAGAAGGTGGTGGGGGTGGTTACTGAGGAGATATGGAGGGAGTGGTGTTGGAGGTGGAAGAAAAGGTGATGAAAGAGGCAATGGTGTTGGTGGAGATGGTGGTGGAATTGCAGGTGGTAATGGGAGTGCAGGCAGTGGGGGTGGAAGTCTTAGTGGTCATGGTAGAGGAGCAAGTGGTAAAGGTAGTGCAGGTGATGAGATTTATCATCCATCTTGGTATATGAGCTTTCTGAGAAGAACCTATGTGTGCCAGTCATGTGCTTATGTTAATTTCATGATTGAGATGTAGGGGTGGAGTCTAGCCTGTTAATCTGGAGATAGCCATTGAGTAGCCAATGAGGCCTCCGTGTGGGCATGACTTTCTTCTGAGACTTCTGGGAAATCTTGCAATATTTCTCTCATGGAGATGAGAAGCTATCTCCCCAGTTGTTGGAAGTTAGTCTCAGAGATGATGAATTATGGACAAGACAAGATGACAGCGTCTGAGGAGCTGGACAAGCTGGAGGAGAAGCCACACGGCCTTACCCTGATGGAACCAGACCTCTGAAGCTGGTGAAACCACGTGGAGAGCCCTGCCAATGCTGAGTTGCCTCTACCACCACTGGATGCTGTTGATGGACCCTGAGCCCTGGAAGCAAGGATCCATGGGAGACTCCTGCCAGCGCTGACATTCTGCACCCACTGACCTGTGACTTCATGAGTTGGAAAGAGACTTTACAGACTGGTATAGGGCATATGGACTAATATCGGACTTATGACTTTGAACTGGACTGGGTTAGGATGCTTTCTCAATGTTCTATTCCTCTTGTATATCAATCTTACCCTTATATCCATATGCATGTCTATGAACTTGTTTCTCATTTACCCAGTCTAACACACTATGTTTTAATCAGACTTCAATTTTCAAGGGCCAAATGGCAATAGGGAGGAAGTCATTAAAATTTTTGAGCAGAGAAACAATACTAAAGTAGACAGAGAAGAGGATGCTATTTTTGGAAGAAACACTTCACTTAATTGGGGCTCAAAGTTCATGTGTCTTGTTATCAAATCAACCAAGAGCACATGCCTCTAAAATCTGAAAATTCTCCTTGGTACCAAGTGGAGAATTGTACTTTCCCTGTTTCACAAAAACCGTAGCGAAAATGACAGTACTTCCTATTTTTAATTTCGAATTTCAACAATGTGCAGAAGATACCCCTCTTGCTTTATAACCGGGCGCGGTGCAGCCGAGTGGGACTGCACCCTGTGTGGTTTTCCTGGCTGTAACCCTTCAGAAACAAACACCCAGGACTTTCTTCCATGGAACCCCTGGGTGGATTTGAACCACGGACCTTGCAAGGAACAGTTAGGTCCTTAATTGAGTCACCGGAGAACTTCAATTTATTCTCCAACTACCTACCGAATTTCTTTCAACTCTCAACCCCCAAAGTCAACATCATTTTCTTTATAGAGAAAGGTAGCTGATCCCCTGGTTGAGGCATTGACATCAGAGGGGAAAGTGGGTGGAGTCAGATACACTTGGGCGGAGGGCCCACAGAACATGGGGTTTCGTGTCGCTAGGATGTGGGACTACCTGACCTCTGAGATTCTTCCTAAGACAATGACAGGTTGGAGACCAGATGGCCTCTGGAGCCAGAAGGCTGCCATTATGTAAGGCCACAGAGCTCTGCTCCCAAAGCCCGCTGGGCTGGACCCTGCTTTCCGAGGTGCTCGGGAGGATGTTTGTTGGTCTTGCGCTGGCCCCTCCGTCAGCAGGTCTCACACGGGCAGCTCTGCTGGTGAGGAGGCGCGGTGCCTGGTGCACAACCAGTAAACCACAACGTAATTACTGACCGATTATTCTTGTGACCAGCAGGCGAGATCGCAGCTGGCACCCTGAGTGAGCAACTCCAAAATTTAATCAGGTTCAGGTTAACAGGCAAGGACTGGTTCCCCGGTGAGGGGAAAACACAGCAAATACTTTGGATTAAACCATGTGCGCCGTATCTTGCTGGAGCTTGCAGGCCCTTTGGAGGCTCTCAGACGACTCTTAATTAACTGCTGGAGCCAAGTAGGGCAATCTTGTGAACGCGGTTGCTTTGGCTAATCTGATCCAGCCATGCTCAGGGCAGGGGGTGGAGCTGGTCTTGGGTCTGGGAGCTGAGGAGCAGGGAGCTGAGGCCCGGGGAGAGGTCTGGAGGCCAGATGGTTGGGATGAAGCTTGGAAGGGCCAGCCTGTTGGTCAAGTGAACAGAGTCTCCCTTCTTGGGAGAGAAGGCGATTGCTCTTCCCTGACTGCTGGCCTTGGGGAAAGAGAATCCAAACTCTGCCACATACCAGCTTTGTAGCCTTGGGCCTGTGAGCCCCTTGGGCTTCGGTGTCACAACTGTAGAAGTGACGTGGATTCCCTGGGTGGTGCAAATGGTTGGTGCCCTCGGCTGCTAACTGCAAGGTTGGAAGACCAAGTCTACCCTGGAAAGGGAGGGGGGCAGTTGGGTTGTAAGAAAGGTGTGGAAGCCCCCCTCTGAGAAACCAGCTCTTGGTCCCTGTGTGAAGTAAAGTGAGACCTTTACTCACCAGCGTCTTCAGGAGCCCAACTGGCAATTGGCTCTGGAGAACAGAGAAAGTACGATTCTTATGGGTACTCATTATAATCAGGTGAACAGAGGAGGGTCCTGGGTACCTGGGATCAAACTCAGCAGCTCAAGGTCATGCTGACCTCGGGGGAGTTGGAAAAGGGATTTAGGCTGGCCATTTCTTTA
The DNA here is from genome assembly GCA_004026705.1 of Nesogale talazaci. Taxonomy (NCBI): domain Eukaryota; kingdom Metazoa; phylum Chordata; class Mammalia; order Afrosoricida; family Tenrecidae; genus Nesogale; species Nesogale talazaci. Next base: position 27,706 of record PVJH01019562.1, read on the forward strand.
AGGACAGGCTCACAGAACAAGCTGAGGGCTCAGGGGCAGCAAGGATGGAGAGGCTGGGGCTTGCAGATGCTGGGGCCAACTGTAACTGCTCGCGGCCAAGGGAACAGCACTTGCAGTGTGGCTGGGCTGGGTTTGAAGAGGGGGACGTTCCTCCTGACCCAGCCACAGCCCCCCGTGGTTGCAAAGGAGCTTTTCCTTGGTGCTCCTTGAAGCCTTGTCTTGTTCCCATGGGTGGAGTGAACACCTGCGTTGGCTCGGTGTTTACAGATGTTTACCTCTACTGGCAGTGGTCTGTAGTTAGAATTCAGTCTCCTGTAGCACCGGGAAGGCCCCTAAGACCTAAGACTCGGTCTTTAAGACCCCTTTCTGGGACTGTGAGGGGCCAATGGCCAAACAACCATTGAAACCAAGGGGCCATCATCAATGACACAAAACAGCCCTCCCCAAAGGCCCTTCCAGACTGGACTGTGCCTGTGTCTTTGGGTCTCCCATCTGTGGGTGGTGCTCGTTGTCTCCTGCAGGTCTGACATGTGACAGCCACACACCCCACCCCTTCCTCTCCCATGTTCCTCACTTCAGAGCTGTCTGGACTTCCTGTCAATACTTGTGCCCCTTTCTTCCTTTTGTCCAGACACCCTCATCCCTACTTCCTCCTAGGTCTTTGCCTGCAGAAAGGCTTCCCCGAGATTCCAGAAAGGGGGTGCAAGACCATCCTCTGCACTCACGTTTGACTCTCCAGCAGTTGGAGATGCTCTTGAGGCTAGAAGGTAGGGCTTAAGAAACTTTGAGTCTCCAAATTACCTTCCAATAAATATTTGCTGAAGTCAACTGGTTCCTTTGCTTTACACTTCAAGACCTGGAGGAAAGAGAGCGGGGGAGGGGGAGGGAGGGGGGAGAGAAAGAGAGAGGTAGAGAGAGACCTGCCTAAAGTCATATGCTAAGTAGGTGGATCTTGGCAGATGTAGGGAGCCATGTAGTCTGCTCAGGACTCCAGTGCTGTTTCCATGAAGCACACAGGCTTCCAGGGGCAACTCTGGGAGCTTACCACTCAGGGCTGGAAAGAGTTCACCTAGATTTCCACCACATTCCCATTGGACTGATGAAGATCCATAAGACGAGAGTTGGTCGATCAATAATAAGGCACAAGGAGCTCCATGCGGAGGACACGGGCACATCAAGGAGTCATTTTCACAAACCCTCTCTGGGGTGTCACTTTGAGGACTAAGGTGCGCCTGTCCCAAGCTATGGTCTTTTGCATCGCTTCACATGCACGTGAAAGTTGGACAATAAATATTGAGGACCAACAGAAATTGGTGTGCTGAATTAAGATGTTGGCGAAGGATCTTGAAGTTACCACAGAAGAACAAACAGATGGGAAGAAATACAACCAGATGCCCCTATGAAGGAAGGATGGTGAGACTTCCTCCCCTTTACTTTGGACGTATCCTCATAAAGATCAGTCCTGGCAAAAGGACACCCTGCTTGGTAAAATAGAAGGTCATTGAAAACGAGGAAGCATCTTCATAAGCTGGATTGACATGGTGACCACAACAATGGGATTCAGCCTAACAATGTCTATGAGGATGGGCCATGTTTGCTGCAGTGGTGCACAGGAATGGCATGAGTTAGAACTGAAGGAAGGGGACCTAACAACAACAACAACAACAACTTGGGTGTGCATAAATGCACTTTTTGTTTCTTTTTCCATCTTTATCAGTAGGCTCAATTTCATCTTTTCATGCACCATTTGAAGCCTTTTTTTTTTGGTTCTGTTTTGTTTTGGGGGCATCACTGCCCTCTGGTGGTGGGAGCAGGAGGCCCAGCCTTTGCTCCTGTGGAGACGCTGCTGGAATTGAACCATCCCAGTGGGCCGCAGTCCCACGTACAACCACTACACCACCGGGGCTCAGCCCATTTGAAGCCTTTTATACGTTTACAAAACAATAAAGCAATATGAAGTTCAAAGGATATAACTTAAGACTTTGTCTTATATTCGTTGGACATGAAGTCAGTCCCTGGAAAAGAGCTTCATGCTTGGTAGAGAGTGCAGGGAATAGAGGAAGGTCCTCAATGTGATGGACCAATTCAGTGTTTGTCACAAAGCATTCAAGATCAGGATGGTGCGGGACTGGGCAGTGTTTTGCTCTGTTGTGCATAAGGTCACTATGGGTCAGAACTGTTTCGATGACACCCAGCAACATAAGAAATCTTATTCCCATTTTATTCATTTCTTGTACATTCTTTCAAAATGCAACCAATGTGTCTATCTAGTTGTAGCCCTCCATCTTTGCTCAAAATGTAGCATATCATATGCAAACTGGTTTTGCCCATCTATGCTGTCAAGTCAATGTTTGATTTATAGCAACTGTCTATGTAATAGTGGAGCTCCGCCCTGGGTTTTTCTAGGCCATCGTCTGTTACAGGAGAATTCTGGGTCTTTGTCCTGTGGATCTGCTGGTGGGTTTCAACTGGCCCAGTCTTTCACAGGGGCACCAGCAGGGCTCACAGGCCCAGCCCTCACCTGCTTCCTTGCTGGACTTTCCATGTCAACAGTAGAGAGCCTCCCTTCCTAGCCCTACTGCCTCTTCTACTCAGCTGCTTTTGGGGGGTGATGGAGTGGGGAGGTGGCTTTTCTGTGAGGCTCCAGGCTTGATGAACTGAGAGCCATCATGCTGGCAATCCAATTCTGGGTGGAGAGAGGAGTGGAAGACCCAAGTGATAAGGGTGTGAAGCCTCCCAGCATGGCCAATTTCAGGTGATTAACCTCAGCGAGCTCTTAAAGTTCCTGAAATGTAGTCATTGGCTGCTTGGATGAACTACATGCAAGTGTGCTGAGGGGATAGGGCCTGAGGTTCCTCTGCTGGCACCCACAGCATTCTTCCCCTCCAGTGGATGCCTTTGCAGTGAAAGGTTGTCCTGCTATCCTGTGTGCTATTTTCTTTTTAACTTTTTATTTTATTGGGGGCTCATACAATTCTTATCACAATCCATACATCCTTCCATTGCATGCCAAGCACATTTGTACATTTGTTGCCATCATCATTCTCAAAACATTTGCTTTTTACTTAAGCCCTTAGTATTAGCTTTTCATTTCCCCCCTTCCTCCCTGCTCCCCTCTCCCTCATGAACCCTTGATATAAATTATTCTTTTGTCATATTGCACAGTATCCGATGTTTCCCTTCACCCACTTCCCTATTGTCCATACCCCAGAGAGGAGGTTATGTGTAGATCCTTATAATCGATTCCCCCTTTCTGCCTTCCCTCCCCTCCACCCTCCAGGTATCGCCACTATCACCACTGGTCTTAAAGGGATCATCTGTCCTGGATTCCCCATGTTTCCAGTTCCTATTGGTACCAGTGTACATTCTCTGTTCTAGCCAGATTTGTAAGGTAGAATTGGGATCATGATTGTGGAGCAGGGGGGCAGAAAACATTTAAGAACTAGAGGAAAGTTGCACATTTCATTGTTGATACACTGTACCCTGACTGGCTCATCTCCTTCCTGTGTCCCTTCTGTAAGGGGGATGTCACATTACCTACAGTTGGGTTTTGGGTCCCCAATCTGTACTCCCTTCATCAATAATGATTTTTTTTTAGTTCTTTGATGCCTGATATCTGGTCCATTTGACACCTCATGGTCACACAGACTGGTGTGCTTCTCCCATGTGGGCTTTGTTGCTTCTGAGTTAGATGGCCATTTGTTTACTTTCAAGTCTTTAAGACACCAGATGCTATATCTTTGGATACCATCAGCTTTCTTCACCACTTTTGCTTATGCACACATTTGTCCTGAGCGATTGTGTCAAGAAGGTGAGCATCATGGAACGCCAATTTAATAGAACAAAATGTTCTTGCATTGAGGAAGTACGTGAATAGAGGCCCAATGTCCATCTGCTGCTTTAATATTAACCCTATAAGTATATGTACGTAGATCTATTTCCCCATCATCATATATAAATATATTAACTTATGGACATGCCTGTATTTAGACCTCTATAAATGCCTTTTGCCTCCCAGTTCTTTCCTCTATTTCCTTTTACTTTTAACTTATCCCACTATTATACTCAGCCTTCATTTGGGTCTCAGTAGTTTCTCTCGGTTACATTACACTTGATTGATTCCTACCAGGCCTCTCACACACACCTCGCCATTGATTTTGCATCACTTGGTGTGCCCTAGTCCCTGGGGTGGTCAACACCACCTCCTTCCCCCGCCTCCCCCTCTCCTCCTCTTTTCTTTCCTTTAGAGAGGGAGCAACCAGTAATTGCTCCTTAGATGGCTGTTGGTGAACTTTCAAGATCTCAGTGGTTATGTTCACACTGATTGATCCTGGTGTCCTTTGAGACTATGGTTCTGATTCCCCATGCCCAGGGACTCATCTTCTCAAAGTATTTGGTTATGTCCAACACGTTTTCATAAATTTCTCCCTGTATATTCAAACACATTCATATTTATAGCTTACATAAATGGATATATTTGTAGCTTAGATAAATTTATTTTGGATATATTTGTAGCTTAGGTAAATACACCTGAGAAATAGCCTCTGCCAGACTCATGCATATTCATGGACATAGCTCCAGTCTCCCTCCCATAACCATTCAACCAATCCATGCATCCATTCAGAGACTGCAGGATTGTGTGTATTTACCTCTGTTGCCTTTAACTCTAGAACTCCCAATGTCTCCCTGGCCTCTTTTTTTTTTTTTTTTGGCAACCTCCCTCAATATTGCCTTCCCCTTCACCTGAGTTGACACATGCTTCCCTCACAGCCAGTTAATTTCCTCACCCCCACAGTCACCCTCATAGGACGTTTCTTTTAGTGTGACATAGTTTCTTGGCTTTTTTCTCTTTATTTTTTGACTTTTTACAATTATGGTCTCTGACAATATTTATCCTTTCACAGCAGGTTAGGCTGGAGCATGTACACAGCCACAGATAAGAACTCAGACATGGAATCCAGGTCAGATGAATGCCTCGGGAACAGAAATGGGAGTAGTTCTACCCAAAGGGTAAGGGGCAGGTGGGGACCAGAGGGGGGAAGAAACCAAAGGGGAAAGGAGACAGCGGTCAGCGTAAGATATGAAAATAATAATAATTTATAACTTATCAAGGGGTCAGGAAGGGGGAAGGGGATGAAGGTAAAAAGAAGAGCTGATAGCAAGGGCTCAAATAGAATGTATAAATGTTTAGAAAATAATGATGGCAAGGAGCCCCCAATAAAATGATCTTTAAAAAAAAGACAGTCTTTATCCTTTTGTGATGAACTCATTTCACTCAACATAATGTCCCCAGGCCCATCCATGTTAGGAGGTGTTTTTCATACCCATTATGTTGCTTTAACTTTGTCATTTTGCTGTGTGATTTTTAAAATTGTTGTTACATTATGGATTTCTTTGTTTTACATAATTTTCAGGCTGACTTCATTTTGGTTCTTTGTTTTGTTGTTCATTTATTTGTTGCTGTTATTTTAGCGTTTATCACATCTTGATGATTTTTCCACTTTTTTATCTGGATGAGTGCATTCACTTTCTTCGAGGTTACTCTGTAATGATATGTTTCTTCTTAGTTTAGAACTCTCCCATTTTGAAGTCTACTTGCTTTCTCTCCATGTGTGAGCTTTGTGACTACAGAACTGACGCATTTTACTAAGTGTCTGCTATACATGTCTATCTCTGATACCCTGTTTTCAGGCCTGTTGGCTTCCTTTGGATACTTCTGTGTCTGGGTTGACTTCCGGGTGATGTTGTCGTGTCTGCTCATCTCAGTTGTTGGCACTCTTTCCAAGAGGCTTCCTTTGTATTTCTTATAAGATTTCCCCAGGGGATAATTCTTTTCCCCATAAACTTAAAAGGAGTTTTTGAAAGGGAGTCAAACACAGGTTAAAACACACACACACACACAACCCCCCAAAACAGCCTAGATCAGGAACGGGTTTGGGGCTTGCACTAAAACCTAGCTCCAATTTAAGAACCATTACATCTGGGTCCTGCTTGATACTCACTCTCAAAGAGGGAACGCAGAAGATACGGGTGCTATTGGACAATGTGGTAAAGAAATTAGATGACACCTGGCTATCAAATGAAATCGCATGTAGGGTCTTAAAGACTTGTCTCCAAACAGGTCGCGGTCTAAGCCAGGTGTCCACTACATTCACACAGAAGAAGCACATCACCCTCAGTAAATGAAGGATTGTAAAAACATATCATCCAGAGTGGAAGGAGAGAATAGTATCAGAGTCTAAACTGTGAGAATCCAGTTTGCAGACAGCTGCGGAGGACAGTGGGAGCCCACGAGACAGTTGTGGGATCAACATAGGAAAGAAGAAGCCTCCAGTGAGCTCCTTCTATCCACAACGGAGGAAAGCAGTTGCTACACAGAGTGCACTGGAGATATGAGTACAGAAGATCGAAAGGAACAACCCAACTTTTTTTTTTATCATTGACATTTCTGTACCAGTGGTATATTTATTTTTATTTATTTACATATAACTTATTGGGAGCTCTTATAGACATTTAACAATCTATAATTCAATTAAATCCAGCGTAATCGCACAATTGCTGCCACCATCAGTTTAAAAACATTTTCATTCTTCTTTCTTCTTAAACTCTCTGATACCAGCATCCCTTTATCCCTTCCTTCCCTGACCCTACCCCCTAGGAACCCTTATTATTATATATATATATATTTTGCTATACCTTACACCATCCAGTGTATCCATACATCGACAGTTCTGTTATTCGTTCCCCTCAAGTAGGGTTATACAGTCGTCATTGCTATTGGTTTTCCCTCCCCCCCCCTTTCTTCCTGCCCTCAGGGAATTATTATCCCCTTTACTCTTTCTTTTTTGTTGTTGTTCTTTTAAATTAAAAATCATTTTAGTGGGGGCTCGTACATCATTTTTCCAATACATAAATAAACATACTGTGACAAAACCCTCGCACGTCCACTGCCATCATCATTCTCCAAACAGCCGCCCTTTCCCCCAGTCCCTGGTGTCGGTTCCTCCAACCTGTCCCCTGTTCCCCTGCTCTCTCTCTCCCATCCACCCTCAATACTTTATAAATTATTATCATTCTGTCATATGTTACCCTGCCCGACACCTCCCTCAGCCCACTCCCCCATGCCCGTCCTCCAGACAGGTCATATGTAGATCCTTGCAGCTTTGTCCGTCTCTACCCCATCTTCTCTCCACCCATCCGATAGTTCCAATCTAACCACCGGCCCAAGAGGGCTCATCCATCCTGATTTCCTCATATCTCCAGCCCCCCTCTCCACTAGTGTACCTTCTCCAGTCCATCCGGATGTGCAAGGTAGAGTTGGAATCATGATGGTTGGGGGGTAGGGAGACCTCAGGAGCTAGAGGAAACTTGTATGCATCATCACTGCCTGGCTGCACTCTGACTAGTCTGTCTCCTTCCTGTTTCTCCCCTGTAAGGGGGTGGCCAATTACCCACCAGTGGGCCTTAGGTCCCCACCCTGCCCCTCCCCTCACTCGTAATGAGGTGATTCCTGTTCTTTGATGCTTGATATCTGCTCCCCTTGGCCCCTCTTGATCACACTTGCTGGTGTGCTTCTTCTCTGTGGACTTTGCTGTCTCCATGCTGAATGGCAACTCAGTTATCTTCAAGTCTTTGAGACTCTAGACAGTTATTTGGTAGCTGGGGAACAACCCAACTTCAATGGTGAAAGACATTTCAGTAGATTCTCCCTCTGATGCAAACTGTCCCTGATCTGGTTTTCAACATTGCCTGTACTTCACTTTGGTTTTTCATGTAGTGTTTGCCTCAGATGTATTATGTCATTGGGGCATCACCCTCTTAAATTTGTGTTATTTTTTTCTGAATATGAAACCCTGGATTAATGAATCTATAAGAACAGCAAGGAGAATAAGTGTTTGGGGCTGGGGGTGGTATTGTTGGTGGTATGTGGGGGCGGTAAAAGAGAGTCAATTCCTAGGAATCCAGGAAGGAAAATAATGTTTGGAAACAAAAGTAAAGAGGGCCATAAGGAAGGAAGAATGAGAAAAGCAAAAAAAAAAAAAAAAAAAAATGGAAGGAAAATAAATTTTAAAAGAATTAAATAAATGCAGCCCAACTAGGGAAAGGGGAAGAAAACAGAACCCAAATGGGAAAGAAATAGGGAAAAGGAAAGGGAGAGGGGGAGAATAGAGAAGCAGAATGAAAAGTAAACAGGAGACAGAAAAACAAGGGCTCAAAACAAGCCAGCAGAAAGGAAAGGAAAAATAAAGGGCAGAGAAAATGTGGGAGCCAGGACCCGTGCCTGTGAGGGTGGGTGGGGATAGAGGTGGGGATTGGGCTACTCAGTGCTAGATAAAGCTCTTGCTGTCCGACATGTTGTGTGGGGTCAAGGCAGCAGATCTAGAAGTTGTCAGTGTAGTCTTTGGTGGTGGCTGAGGGGAGGGTGCTTGTTCCGGAAGAAATTCTTTTGGACTTACATGGCAGCTGGGAGCAAGACAATCTTGTTATGGAAGGAGCTCAGGGTTGGCCAAGGACCCAGTACTGCATGTTCTGCTGGTCTGATAAGGAGGAGTCCACATGTCTCCAGGCTGGGGATGATGCACCTAGCACCTGGTCCACCAGGGTGAGGCTCTGATCTCAGACAGAGCCCCATCCTTCTTCCTGACCACTGGGTGGGTGAGAGAGTGGTGTCTGGCCATGCTTCTGATTACCAGGAGAGGAAGGGGAATATTGGAGGAACCCATTTTTTCTCTTCAACAGTCACCAGTATGCCAGGCTGCTGCTGTCTGGAGACAAAGCAGCTTGCAAAAGGACAAGATAGTCCTTCTGCACCAGGCTTGCCTACAATTCCCTCAGCTGTCTCCTTTTTAGTACTTTGGTTCAGTTTCTCCTAATTGGTGTTCAATCCACTTCTTTATCCTTTCCTCTGAAGCTCGATGTTCCATGATTATTATCTATCTATCCTTAGTTAGATCGCCTGCTTCTTTGCTGCAGAATGTCTGTGTGTATGTGCTGGTCTAATTCGCCATCTTGCTGGAAGATTTTGTGTGCCCTCTTCAATGCAAGGTGTCTGATCTTGGCTTGCCATTCTTTGGGATTTACCTTTTCAATGGTAAGCAGCTCCTCCTTGAAGATCAAAAATTGTCCCTAGATGGTGCAAATGGTCTATTCCTGATTGACAACCCAAAGATGGGCCTTTCGAACCTACTTTGTGGGGCTGTCTGGTCATCGGCTTCCATCGAAGTTGCTGTTGGTGTGCTCCACTGAGTCCCTTATGACAGTTCTAAGTCTCTCGTTCCAGAGCTTCAAGATTCTTTTTTTTAAAATCTAGTTATTGTTCTAGACATACTCCTTTTGCAAATTCTACACCTTAGAAGAGGGTAGATGCTATCTGTCCCCATAGACTCAACTCATGGTATTTTCTATGGATGGATTGAGAGAGCAGGGCTGATTGTATGTCTCTATATTGCTCGGGGATCTGTCAATTGAGTGTGCTAGCTCTTCCAAATCACATGGGTCATGATTAGAAAACAGATCCTTTACATCATACATCTCATGAAGTCACATGCCACCCACTCACTGATGGATTCAATGTCACCATTCTCAAATTTTGTCCTTAGATTTCTTGGAGAAGTAAAGTTCTCTCCAGAGTCTACCAAAACTACCTACTGGTGGGGCTGTACCTAAGTCTTGAGCCATCCATAGACTCAGCCCATGGTATTTTTCCACTACTTGTCTGTCAGTTTCTCATACTGTGGTGGTTTATGTGTCACTGTGATGGTGGAAGCTGTGATACTGTATTTCAAGTGAACAGGTTTTAGCAAAACTTCAAGACGAAGAACAACCAAGGACTTAATCTGCGCACTTTAGAGGAATGAGCCGCTGAAAGCCTAATGTACAGCTTTGAAATATTGTCAGAGACTGAAGGCCTAATGAATGGAATCACGTTCTTGGCAGACAAGTGCCAGAGGATGGGTCTCTCAAGTCAGAAGGTGCTCAAAAGGTGACTGAGGAGAAGTTGGCTTCTTGGAATGGAATCCTCCATGGTGACACAAGGCAGGTAAAGTCAGTGGGAGGGAGTCATCAGGGTCTTCATTTGCTGATGGGGCATGAGGAACAACTGCATGATTGGAACTTGGAATATGCAAACTATGAATCGAGGAAAGTGGACATGGAACACATAAAGATTGACATACTAGGCATGGGTGAGCTGAAATGAATGATATTGGCCTTTCTGAATCATAAAATCATATGGTTTACTATGTCAGGGTCAAACACAATCAAGAGGAATGGATCTTTCGGAAAGGATCTTGGTGAATCCATCATGAAGTGCGATGCTATCTGTTAAAGAATTATTTCTATCCCCCTTCAAGAAAATCCTATCAATAAAACTATTATTCACATTTATGCACCAACCACAAAAGTCAGTGATGAAAACATTTTAGAATTTCACTAATGACTTCAGTATGAAATTGATTAAACATGCCAATAAGGTGCATTGATAATGATTGGTGATTGGAATGCAAATGTTGGAAACAAAGAGGAAGGAACAGGAGTTGGGAAATAATGGTCTTTCTTGGTGCTAGAAATGAAGCTGGAGAGTGCATGATAGAATTTTCCAAGACCAATGGCTTGTTTGTACAAAATACAAATTTCAATTCCACAAAAGGCGACCGTGCACATGGACTCCTCCAGATGGAACACACCGGAATAAAACTGACTCTATCCAAAGGGAGAGATGCTAGAGAGGCTCTGCCAATAGCTCAAATCAGACCACCAGCTGGCCCCATGGAAGCTGAGGATGAAGCTGAAGATGATTCAAACAAACCCATGAGTGTCAAAAGACAAGCTGGAGTATACCCCACCTGGATTTCGAGAACATATTAAGGGCAGATGAGATGCGCTGAACAACTGTAGAGGACACCAAGACCTTCATTCATGAAGAAAGCAAAAGATTTTAAAGGAAAGATTAAAGTGGATGTCAGAAGAGACTCAAACATAATCATAGTCACTAAGGAAAATGGAATAATTAATGACATCCAAAAGCTTTATGGAAGATTCAAAGGTCAACTCAATATGACAGAGCCAAATATTGTAACAAATGTGAAAAGACCTAGAATTAGAAAACCCAAAGAGAAGAACATACGTCACGTGTCTGAAATGGCAAGAGCTGAAGGGAAGATTCAAGCCTTGAATTGCAATCTTGAAGGATTCTATAGGAAAAATGGCACACGATGCAGGAAGCTACCAAAGAAGATGGAAAGAATACACGGAGTCACCATGTCCAAAAGAACCAGTCAACATCCCACCGTCTCAGTTGGTAGCATATGAGCTGTACTGAAAGCATTCACCCAAAACAAGGCTCCAGGGATTAAAGGAATACAAGTGAAATATTTCAACAAGCCGGGGAAAGCACTGTAAACACTCACGTGTCTTTCCCATGAAATTTGGACAACTACTTGACTAACTGATTGGAGGATTGTGGGATGAAGACAGAACTTCTCCACAATTATTATGCTCCAAAGATTAACCAGATATTTTCCACCATTTGTTATGGAAGTCCCAATTACTTAAGGCCTTTTGTGTTGTCTAACTAGAGCTAACTCCCCTGCTATTAGTATGATGGCTCGCGTCCCTCAAAGTCTGTGGGCCCATTCAAGAGCCATTGTTAATTGTCTCTATCCTGATAGAAATGCTTATCTACCTCTACAGATTAAGGTCCGGTTGGTCTTTTCACTCCTCTGGTCACATAGTCATGTAGACATTCCTAAGACCATCCCCCTTATCACCATATAGCCCTGTGATGTATGCCTTTGCCTGTAATTAGGGGCCTGGCTTGGCTCCAGAGAGTATATAATGATGGGGTATAGGATAGAAAAAGAAGCCTGCCTCTCTCAAGCCTGCTTTGTACCAGCCTGCCTCTATCCAGGCTGCTGCTCTCCTGTCTCCCTCTCCATGTGGACCATCTAGCAGGGCAGAGGTGAGCATGTACCATGAAAGGATATATATATATATATATATATATATATATATATATATAACTTCTAATGCTCTTTTTTTTCTCTCTTTCATGATCTCTATATCGGTGTTATAATAAATAATAATTAACACTACACAACTACCTGTTGAACCCTTGCTGTGAATATATCAGAGGATTGATCACCCCCTGATAGAGGAGATCTATATTTTTACCCATTCCAAAGAAAATGACCCAGCATAATGGTCAAATTATAGGAAAACATCATTGATTTGACATCAAGCAAAATTGTGCAGAAGATTATTCTACAACTGCTGAAGCAGTACATCGACAGCTGCCATAGGTTCAGACTGAATTCAGAAAAGATGTGGAACAAGGGATATCATTGCTAATGTCAGACAGATCTGGGCTGAAAGCAGCGAATACCAGAAAGATGTCTGCATATGTTGTATTGACTGTGCAAAGCCCTTTGACTATGTGGACAACCTTGAGAAGAATGGAAAATCCAGGACTGTTCATTGTGCTCCTGTGGAGCTTTTACATGGAGCAACAGCCAGGTGTGCAAACAGAACAAGGGGGTCCTGCATGGTTCAAAATCAGGAAAGGTGTGTGACAGGGTTGTAGCTTCTCGCCACATGTATTCAATTTGTCTGCTTTGCGAATCATCAGAGAAGCTGGCTTACATGAAACATGTGGCATCCGATTTGGAGGAAGCCTTCGGAACAACCTTTGAGATACAGGGGCCACACCTTGCTTTGTGAAAATGAGGACTTGGAACACTTGCTGATTAAGATGAAGGGTTGCAGCCTTCATGAGTATTGTGACCCAATGTAAAGAAGACCAAAATCTTCACAATGGAGCCAGTAGGTAGCATCCCAATAAATGGAGAAAAGGTTGCTGTTGTCAAGGACTTCATCCTACATGGCTCTACGATCAGTGCTCATGGAAGCAGCAATGAAGAGAACAGAGATGTGTGGCCTTAGGTAATCTGCTGCACAAGACCTCTGCAGAGTATTATTGAAATGCGGGGGTGTTAATTTGAAGACTAAGGTGAGCCTGACCTAAGTCATGGTATTTTCAATCGTCTAATATGCATGAGAAACTTGGACATTGAATAAGTAAGAACAAATGAGGGTTGGTGCATTTGAGTTGTTGTGTTGAAGAAGCATACTGACAGAACTGTGGATTCTGAAAATGACATACTGATCTGTCTTGGATGAATGAAGGCCAGAGTACTCCTTAGAGGCGAGGATAGGGAGACTTTGTCTTGCATACTTTGAGCATGTTATCAAAAGAGACTTGTTCCTGGAGAAGGAAAAAGAGGAAAGCCACCGAGGAGATGGATGGACACAGTACCTACAACAATGGGTTCAAGCATAGGAAAATTTGAGAGGATGGTGCAGGACCAGGCAGTTGTGCATCAGGTCACTATGGGCTGGAACCAACTCAATGATACCTAACATTTTCAACCAACCCACATCCCTAAACAACTGGACCATAAATAAGGAAGATTGAAGAAGAATCAAGGTGTTTGAATTATTTTATTTAAAAAAATACTTTTATTAAGGGCTCTTACACCTCTCATCACAATCCATACATTCCTCCAATGTGTCAAGCATATTTGATGCATTTGAATGATAATGCTAACAAAGAATACTAGAGAGACCCAGGCCTTCCAGAAGAATGGACAAATCTGCCTTGGAAACAGAACAGCCTGAATGTGACTTAGAAGCAAGGATGGGAGGCTTCATCTCTTATACTTTTGACATGCCATCAGGAGGGCCATTCCTTGGAGAAGGACACCATGCTTGGTAAAGCAGAAGATCATCAAAGAAGAAGCTCCTCAGAGAGACGATCAGTGCCATGGTTACAAGGGGCTCCTCCACAGTAGTGCTCCACTCTCTTTGCCCTGAGTTGGAACTAACTCCATGGCACCCAGCAAACTCCACTACCAATCTCCCCTGTGATCTCGACATCAAGAATATTGAGCGACGGCCTGCTGCATGGAGGGAATGGAGGAGCCTCAAGTACTACTGTGACGGTGGGCTGCCCCAATCTGTGAATCATGTGATTCCTCCTGCTCCTACGGCTCAGCAGATGCCCCTAGCCTCACTGCCCAACAGCAGCATCCCCAAAGGATTTCCCTTCTGCACCTGGAAACTTCCACCTCTCACCAAGTAAAAAAGCACACACAAAGGGAGCAAAGAAGTCATCATCCACCCCAATCATAAAGAGGAGGAGACTTGGTGACAAAGTGGTTAAAGTGTTCGGCCACTAATCAAAACAGACAGTGATTCCAAACCAGCAGCTACTCCACGGGAGAAAGGCAGCGGTCTGTTTCTGCAAAGCTGGCAGCCATGTGAATACTCTGACACCGTTCTACTCTGGCCCAAAGGGCTCCTGTGACTTGGAATCGACTCAGTTGCAGCAGGTTTAAGGGTTTTGTCACTGTGATTCAACCACAGTCTCTGTGGCAGAGACAGAGAAGCCAAGAGTACTTGACCCACCTAACAGCAGTAATCATTCCTCCCTACCCTCCAGATTGACTCGGTGATGTTATCTGCATGGATGAGAACCCAGATGAAGTGGCCACTCATCAACTCCTGTCGGATGTATCGTATAAAGTAACCAGACGTCCCGCTTTTTAACAATTTAACAATGTCCCGCGGCATTTTAAAATTAAAATAAATATATAACAGTACTATTTTTGCATTCTATGAAAATTGTTGTTGCTCCACATAGACCAAATTTTTAATCAAGCCCCCTGCCCCCCATGGCCCCTGGTCAATGGTGTCCCACTTAAAATCTGGTCAGAGAGTGAAGGCATCGTATTAAGTCCCCAGGGAAATGGCTTGGTGGGAAATGGAATGAAAGGGATAAAGTCTAAGAAGTAAAACAAAATTAAATACAAGGGTGATACTCCCCGTTTCATTCCTTCCATCCTTCATTCCCTGTGGTGTTTACTTACCATTGCTATGTATGTGTGTGTTTGTGCTTGCAAAAGGCACTTGAAAAGATAACACAGAGAGTCTTTTCTTTTTGATGCAAAGAGTTAACATGCTTGGCTGCTAACCCAAAGTTTGGAAGTTCCAGTGTTGACTTGGAAGAAAGGTCTGGTGAGCTACTTCCACAAAGTCAGTCAGTGGAAAAGCTACAGA
>PVJH01019563.1:0-42490 GCA_004026705.1 Nesogale talazaci
TCAGTCTTCCTTGTTCAATAACCGACTTTCACATGGAAGTCCCCGGAAAACAGCCTGACTTGCATCAGCCTCACCTGATCTGCAAAGTAAGCTCCTTGCTGTTCCACGCTTCAAAGAGATCTTGTGCAGCACATCTGGCCAATGTAATGCATCGTTTTGTCCCTCGGCTGCCGCTTCCATGAGCATTGATGGTGGAGATGAAATAGTTGGCAATTTCAATTTTTTATCATGCAATTTTTTCTCCATTGATCATGATGCTACCTACTGGTTCAGTTGTGAGTATTTTGGTCTTCTTGGCATTGAGGCATAGTTTATACTGAAGACTGCAATCCTTGACCTTCGTCAGCGATTACTTCATATCCTTCTCGCTTTCAACAAGCAAGGCTGTATCATGTTCATATCTCAGGTTATTAATAAACCTCCCTCCAAACCTGAGGCTGCATTCTTCTTCATATAATCTTGCTTCGGTGACGATTTGCTCAGTATACTGATTGGCTATGTGTGGTGAGAGGACACAGCCCTGATGCACACGTTTCCTGATTTTAAATCATTTTGTAGTCTCTTATCTGCTCACCTGATTGCTTCTCCTTGAGCTACGTACAAGTTCTTCATCAGCACAATGAAGTGCTCCGAAATTCTTGTTCTTCCTGCTCAAGGTTATTCGTAGATTGTTCAGATCCACACTGTTGAATGTCTGTGCATAGTTAATAAAACATAAGTAGACATCTTTCTGGCATTCTCTGCTTCCAGTTGAGAACAATCTGACATCCACAATATACCTTTGGGCTGAGCCCCGGTGGCGTAAGTGGTTGAGTGCAGGACTGTGGCCCGCGGGCTTGGTGGTTCAAATCCAGCGGCTGCTTTCAGGAGCAGCACTGAGTAGTGCCCACGACCACCGGAGGCAGTGATGCCAACAAAACAAAACAAAAAAAACCAACCAATATACCTTTTGCACATCCTATTCTGAATCCGGTATGAACCTCTGGTAGCGACTTGTCAAGGTACTGCTGTCACCATTGTTCGATGATCTTCAGCAAAATTTTACTTGCATGTGACAGTAATGAGATTCTTCTATAATCTGAACATTCCCTTGGATCACTTTTCTTTGGATTGGGTACAAATATGGATCTCTTTCTGTCAGTTGGCCAAGCAGCTGCTATCTGTATTTCCTGGATTAGACAAGTGAATTCTTACAGTGCTGCATCATTTTGTTGAAACATTTCAATGAGTATTCCATCAATTCCTGGAACTTTGTTTTGGTATAACACTTTAATGCAGTTTAGACTTCTTCCTTAAAGACCACTGGCTCTTGCTTTTATGATACTTTCTGAAATGATGGACTAGTGACTAGTTATTTTTGACTATCATATCTATTGCTTTAAAAAGACAGTGTACCCTATGGTTACCATTATTTACAATCTAAGCCCTAAGCAACCACTAACTTACTTTCTGTCTCTAAGCAGGACTTTGCTATGAACAAAGTCATATAATATGTGGACATTTGTGATGGGCTGCTTTTATCATGTATGCTTTCAAGATTCACCCATATTGTAGCATCTATCCATACTTCATTTCTTTTTTTCTGGCCAGGCAATATTTTATTGTATCTTTCCACATTTTTGGCTTTATGAGTAATAACTGCAATATACATTCAAGTACAACACCTTACGTATACAATTGTTCATTTCTCTTGGAGTAGAATTGCAGGATCCTGTGGTAATTCTACTTTTAACTTCATGAGCATAGGCTAAACCGGTTTCCAAAGTATTTGTATCATTTTTAATTCTCCCCAGCAGTGTCTTAGTACACACCTATGTTTATACCTTTGCTTCCTAGATCTTTCCTGTTTCCTTTTACCTTTCTCCTTTCCCACCTCCACACTTGCCCTTCTTCTGCCTCTTCGTAATTCCTCTCAGCTAGTTAGCACGGGATCTCTATGTCCTCCTCATTGTTGCTTTTAATCCCCCCATTGATGCCCTGTCTAGGGCGCTGATGCTTTCCTTTCCCTTCCCTTGCCTCCTCGCCCCACGAAGTGCCCATTGTTCCCAAGCCTCTCTTCTTTTTCTGGTCTAGCAACAGGAGTGCTGGGTGGGCGAGTCTATCTGGATGACATCCTCACTCCCTCTGAGCTTTGTATCTAAAAAATATATAACAAATAATGTCCCTACTACTTGTCTGTCACCTAGGTGGTTTGTGCACTACGTGATGCTGGGACACAGCCCCCAAACTTCCCTGCCGTCAAGTCTGTTCCAACTCATACCGACCCCTTCGGGCAGGGAGACCTGCCCCTGTGAGTGTCTAAGGCCGTCACTGTTTGTGAGAGTAGAAACCTTGTCCTCCTCTCAGAGAGCAGCGCAGTGGTGATCACTGGCTCGCCAGGACGTCTCTCAAATGCCAGCAGGCTCACCCAGAGAGAACAGGTTTCCAGGAAGCTTCAAACTCAGAACAAACCATGAAGAAGTTCACTGCAGAGAAATGAGCCACCAAAGACCTTAGAGATGACATCAAAGCACCTAGACAATGTTTCCGCAGTGTTTCCTTCTCTTGCACAGAAGGTCGCTGTGGGTTGGAACTGACTCTGCAGCACCTGACAACAGCAAGTGCAAGAGCAAGAGCAACCGACAACAATGATGTCTAGCTTTGTTTCATGTGCTTATGGGCCCTTTGTAGGTTTATTTTCTTTGGACACATGTCTGTTCAGATCAGACGCCGTTTTCGAAATTAGAATAAAAAAATTGAGCTGTAAGAGTTTAAAAAATATATTCTACACACAAGTCTCTAATTAGACATATAATTACAGAATTTCTTTGCCCATTCTATGGGATGTCTTTGTGTTTTCTTTTTCAGTTTTATTGGTACATAATTCATATCATGCAATTCAATCATTCAACCATGTCAGGAAGAAATGTATAATCATTACCATGATTTCAGAACAAATGTGATTAAATCACATTTAAAATGAGCTGTATAATGACAGTCAGGCCTAATGCTCCCTCCCCCTTCATCCTTTACTGTTCATTCCTGCAATTCCCCTATCTTCCCCGGCTCCTCCCAACAGCCACCCTACAAATCCTTGCATCAGTGATTATCTCTATGCATCCACCCCTTCTGAGCTTCACAAACTGGTAAACCTAACAGAAAAAATGTAGAAATGAAGTGGTAAGGATAAGACAATAGTAATATAAAGATAAAAATACCACAATGAACAGGAGAGAAAAGACCTCCATCGATATTTAAAAAGCCAGGAAAAAACACCTAGAACAAATTCAGGTTGAGTCTAGAGGGAGGTCAACTGACCAAGCATCAAGTTTTCTCCAGGCTAATGAACCCTACAATGGCCTATGTTTGACAGTGAGGCTGTTCCAATGCCTTCTTTGCCTGTGGTTAGAGGGGATCTGCCAGTGACTTAATCTGGCTAGATACTCCGAAGATGGGTTTTGGTCTCCCACTGTCCTCCACAACCTTCCACAAATCAGGACTGTTCACAATTTAAGTTCTGATACTTTTCCCTTTGTCATATTTGAATTTTGCATATGTCATCTTTTGATCACACAAGCTGGTGTGCTTCTTCCATGTGGACTTAGTTGATGTCTTAGATGTCTTGCCTGTTTGTATACGAGTCTTCAAGACCCCAGACACTATTCTGATTTACAGCTGGGCACTGAGAGGTGGAGGTGTGTGCGCAGTAAGGAGACAGGGCTCAGTCAGGAATGAAAAGTACAGAAAGGCTTTATTGAGGCAAGGGAAAAGAACAGGTTCTGCAACCTAATGAGTTAGGCTAGAGAAGCCATGTCTGGTACTCGGGCGGGGGTATATAGAGTAGAAGTAAAGGCATGTGGGTTAGTAAAAGGAAAGAAGGCTTCTTGAGCTGCATTTGCACGTTTTGTGTCTGGAGCTGGCCTGTTAGCAAATCATTTTGTTTTTCCAACTTGCTTCCCAGAATGCTAGGGCGAAGGGCTGTAACCTGCCCAGCGAGATAAGCTCTGTGAAATGCCAGAGGCAGGGCTTGCAAAGCACAGCAGGTTGTTCATCTTCTTCGTGTGAGGCTGGTGCAAGGGGCTGCCCGGTTTGGCCCCGAACCAAACACACACTATCTGCTCTCTTCACCACCCGTTGCTGTCGCACCCTTATTTTCAGCGTTCATTTCATGAAGGCAAGTATCAAGCTGAGCCACGTTATCAGAAGCAACTGTTCTTGTATGAGGGCTAGAGTTAAGTAGCTGTCCAGAATCCGCCTGCTTGTCCGTGGAAGATTGCACAGGTGAGATCTACTTTGGTGGCCAAATCCCATATGACCCACTACATAAGCTCCAGGAGCAAAACAATCAGCAAATAATCAATCAAACAAACAGAAAAAGAAACAAAAGCAAAAACAAACAAAAATCCGTATAAACATAAATGGACATTGTCAATCATTCTCTCTGGGGTATATTGCAATTGCACTGATGACATCAACTTTCCCAGTGACACAGCCCTCTGGCCACTGTCAGTATGAGAAGTCCATGTGAATACAGATTCACACTGGGCCCGGAGCCCCTTGAGTTGTCTTACAGTTTGATCTCCCGGTCTATTGAGTTCTGTTTACCCAAGTATGAGGCTTGATACCAGGGGAAAACTTCTAGGATCAGTTCTTCCATGAGCAGTTTCCTATGCAACAGGTCAAAACCTTGCATGTCCCCAACAGGGAGTATCAAGGTCCTCAATATATGGTGATTCTGGGTCCCTTTCCCTTGGACACTCCCAAAGCCAGGGGTCTCCCCTGGTCCAGTGGCCAACACTTCTGTAGTGCAAGGGCGCTCCCTCTCTGCTTCCACTCCTTTCCACATACCTGAGTCCTCAGTCCTGGGGCGCAGGCAACTTTGGGGCAGGGCCTAGTTCATTCAAGCAGACTGCTCTATGGTAAATCCTTCTGGTGTAGGCCCTGCTTTATGTCATGCTGCCTGCCCAGTCAACATTCAAGGCCATCATGCTGTTTAGTCCATGGCATGGTTCACTGAGGGCTGGGGTTGAGTCTATCTAGGTACACAAAATGTGGCCCATTGTCCCCTTAGATTCCATAAGGGAAGGTTTAGCAGCCCTTCCTGATGTGAGGCTACTTCTCCCCTATCACCCACCACACTTACCAACAGACCCTTCAGCATCTACACCGAAATGGGATGGCCCTTCCCCTGTTCTTAGTTTTGTTTTCCGGCAAGAATTTCCATTCAATCCATTCCCTGGATTAGCCCCAGCCTCATCTTGATGTTGTATGGCCTCAAGTGGATATGGAGAGTGTGATTCCAGGGGACGTGAAGTCTCCTCTTTGAAGTTGGCTCTTGTGGAGTGCGCAAAAGGGAAACGATGCACGATGCATGGCCTGTAGGTAGCCTTCTCCTCTTTTGTTCAGGTATTGATTCCCAAGATTTGTTTAGTTTGTGTTTCCTCTCATAGTAGTGGACTCACATAATACTTTAATTTTTGTGATTGACTTACTTCACTCAGTGTATTGGTTTCCAGGTCCTTCCATATCATGTGGTGCCTCGAGCTTTTATCACTGTTTTTAAGGGATGCATACTATTCTATTGTGCGCATGTAGTGTAGTTTCCTTACCCATTCTTTTGGTGAGCTTTTGGGCTGTTTCTAGTTTCTGGCTATTGTGAACTGTGCTGCTATGAACATGGAAGAGCGTATCTACACTCATGTTGTGTCTCTTATTTCTTTAGGGTATATTCATACTAGTGGCATCACTAGATTACATGAGATTTCAATTCACAGTTGTTTTAAATATCACCATATCATGTTCCACAGTGGTTGCTTGTATTTGCGTGTACACCAACTGTGTATATGAGTTCCAATCTCTCCACGTCCTCTCCAGCATTTGTTGTTTTCTCTATTTTTTTTTATTTGGACTAGCATTGTGGGTATAAAGTGGTCTCTCATTGTGTTTTTAATTTGCATCTCCCTGATGGCTAGTGATCGTGAGCACTTTTTAAATATGGTTGTTAGCCATTTGCATTTCATTTTTGATAAACTCTTCATTTTTTGCCCATTTCTTAATTGGGTGTGATAGGTAGGTTTGTTGTGCCAACATGGCCAATGAACACATGTGAGATTAATTGAAGGGCAGAGATATAAATGGCTTCTCAAGTCTCGCCTCTCTCTCTCTTGCTCTTGGATCTTTGGACCAGCCGGCTGCCTTGCCTGTCCTGTGCCTCAATTTGCAAGCTACACCACCCTTGGGACACCTACTCCGTGGACTGTGTTGCTGGGAACGGAGATTCCTTCAAACCCTGTTTTGCCACGCTACTGGAATATACAACTCTTGAGCTGGGGACTGTTGGACCCTATCATCTGGCTGACTGTTGGTGACCTGCCTTGCTGTTTGCTGTCTGTGGCCAGAGAGCCTGAGTTGCTCTACAGAGGACTACCCGATGGCCTCTCAAGACTCAAAGGACTGCCAGTGTACTAGCTGTCTCATGCAAGTGAGCTGCACTGAGCCATTTGTACTGCTTTATAAATTAGTTAACTATTTATTATGTTAGATATCTTCCTATATATGTATTTTATGTATTC
Organism: Nesogale talazaci; assembly: GCA_004026705.1. Classification (NCBI taxonomy): domain Eukaryota; kingdom Metazoa; phylum Chordata; class Mammalia; order Afrosoricida; family Tenrecidae; genus Nesogale; species Nesogale talazaci. The sequence continues at coordinate 6,552 of PVJH01019563.1, forward strand.
TATATATGTGCATATATATATATATAATTATTAGTGTCCAGGTTTTGTTTTTCTAGAGAACCCTATCTAACACATTGAGTAATTTGCTATTTTCTAATTGTAGGGTTCTATACGTTTTGGTAATTAGTCCTTTGTTGGAGGTAAAAAATTGTCCCCCCAGTCTGTGGGCTCTCATTTCACTCTCCTGATGAAGTCTTTTGATGTGCATAAGTGATGTAACTTTAGCATATCCCAGTCATTTATTTTGTCTTCTGCTCTGAGTGCCTACTCCATGATAGTCTATGTATGTTCTGAAATAAAATCCTTGAGTTTGTTCCAGCCTTCTCTTGATGATTCAGAGAGCTTTGGGTTTAGATTTAGGTCTTTAATTCATCTTGAGTTCATTTTGTGCTTGGGGAAAGGTATGGGTCTTTTTCATTTTTCTGCATATGGAAATCCAATTTGTCTAGCACCATTTGCTGAAAAGGCTATCTTTCTCCCATTGGATATTTCTAGGTACTTTGTCAAAGATTAATTGCCTATAGACTGATTCATTTATGTGTGGGATATCTGTTCTGATCCACTGGTCTATGTGTCTCTCATTGTACCAGTACCATCCTGTTTTGACTACTATGGCTATATAATGAGTTTTTTTTTGGGGGGGTGGCATCACTGCCCTTTGGTGGTGGGAGTAGGAGGCCCAGCCTTGCTGCTGGATTTGAACCTCCAACCCAGTGGGTCGCAGTCCCACGCATGATCACTATGCCACCTTGGCTCAGCCCTATAACTGAGTTTTTAAGATAGGCAGTGCCAGGTCTCTTACTTGGTTCTCCTTTTTAAGAAGCTATTTGTTTATCCTGGGTCTTTTGCCTGCCCATGTGAAATTAGTAATTAGTTTTTCCATGTCTTTAAAGAATTTATTTGGGATTTAAATTGGTATTCCATTGTATCTGTAGATTGTTTTAGGCACTATTGTCATTTTCACAATATTAAGTTTGCTTATTTATGAGCATGGGATATACTTCCATTCATGGAGGTCCTTTTTAGTGTCTTATAATAATGTTCTGTAGTTTTCTCTCTATAGTTCCTCTGTTTCTTTGGTTAACTCCTAAGTATTTAATCTCTTGGGTGGTTATTGTGAATGGCATTGAGTTTTCAATGCCTTCTTTGCTGGCATCCAGGAATCAGACGGATTTTTTACTATTAACTTTGTATTCTGCTCCCTTGTTGAATTCCTCGATTGTTTCCAGCAGGATTTTTGTGGAGACTTTAGATTTTCTACATATAGGATCATATCATCTGCAAATAGTGACGGTTTCACTTTGCATTCCTTTGATTTTTTTTTGTTGTCTGATGGCTCTAGCTAAAACTTCCAGCATGATGTTGAATATTAAGGGTGCATGGGGGAGTGGAGGGGGGAGGGGGGAAGAAGGAGAAATATGGGGAGTTGGTACTGGGGGCCTAAGTGGAGGGAGGATGTTTCGGGGGTGATGATGACAGCAGGTATGCAAATATGGTATGCATACAATTGTCGTGTGTGTTGATCTTGATGGGAGATGTATGGGGGTATTCCCAATGGAATGATTTTTTTTTTAAAAAAGAGGGGGAATGAGGAACTTTTACCACGGGTTCAAGTAGAAAATATTTGGGAATGAAGATGACAACATGTGTCCTTATGCATACCTAAATATGGAGCATTTCTGTCAGCATGAATTATAAGAAGAGTGCTCAACTTTTTTTTTTTAAAGAGTGGGAGGGTAGAGGAGTTATAGAACACAGAATAACAACAAAACCACCAAAAAGAGCAACTGGGACCCACTCATTTTCCTGGGGTGGGGAAACAAGGACTTTGTGTAGCAGAGGTCTGTTAAGTAGTTGGGGTCAGTTTAATAGTATGATATTTGTGTCAGTCTGGGTAGACTAGAAAAACAAATTCATAAACATGCATTTGGATATAAGGGAAAGGTTTATATACAAGAGGAATGGAACATTGAGAAAGCATCCCAGCCCAGTCCAGTCCAGGGTCATACGTCCTAGATTAGCTCATATGTCCGATATCAATCTAGAAAGTCTCCTTCCAGCTCACGAAGCACGTGCAGTAGAAGCATCCCAGCACTGTGCAGGGGTCTTCCCATGGCTCCTCATTTTCAGGACTCAGGGTCCATTGGTGGTAGAAGCGTCTCAGTGGTGGCAGGGGTCTCTCTGTGGCTTCTCCAGCCCCAGATGTCTGGTTCCATCAGGACAAGCCCATGTGGCTTCTCCTCTGGCTGTTCCAGTCTCCTTTAATCAGGATCGATCAGCATGCTGTCCTCTCATCTTGTCAGTAGTTCGTCTCCAGGAACTCAGTCAAGTCTCTCTTCTCCAATTGGGAAATACCGCGAGACTTCCCAGAATTCTCAGGAGAAAGCCATGTCCACACATTAGCTATCTCCAGATTGACAGGTTAGACTTTACGAAATTGACACACTATTTTACTACCTTATGATCTTGTAGGGGTAGGGTTGAGACTATGGCTAGGGATATTATTTTGATGTTTGATATGACTGTAGGTCTTGTATTCTTATGGCTTAAGTTAATTATCTTGAGAGACTAACTGTAAAGTTACCAGACATCCCGCTTTTGGCGGGACAGTGCTGCTTTTAAACAAAAAACAGTCCCTCTTTTTCCCACGTCCTGTGGCATTTTAAAAAAGTCCTGCTTTTTGGAAAGAATGCACGACAAGCTAGGGAATGACAGGAGAATGGGAAGGGTCAATGGTGTCCCGCTTTACCAATGTTGAAATCTGGTCACTTAAAAAAAAAAATCTGGTCACTTTAGGTTAGAGTGGAATTCCCTTTTTCTGATGGTGTGACTGACCACATGAGGAGAGGGAAATGGGGTTTATTATATACCCACCACATAGCTAGGTGGCAGACAAAAGCCATGCCCCGCTCCTAGGCACATAGCTCATTTAAGAGGGTTGGGCCCACTGAACAGGGGCTGGTGTCCCTAGACAGCTTGGTGGATAGCTAGGTGCATGCTCCATCAGTGGACCCTGGGTCTTAGGCTTTCAATCTCTGTTTCAAGCCTAAACTGCTTACCTGGAACTATAGTTTCTCTTTCGTTCTATCAAGACTTTGTGGATGAAGCAGGTGTGTATTAGCTGCAGCCCAGAACGGTTTAAGGAGAGATAAAAAGAAAGAGGAAAAAGGGGAGGGGAAAAAAGCGTTTGATGAGCTGTACCCCAGGGAAGCAGGGTTAGCTTTGCTGATTGGGGCTGGTGGCCCCTGGGCTTGTGCACAGAGTGGATTTAGCTACTCTTGACACCTGTTCTTTCTTATGACGGGTGACCCAGTTAGGGTGAAGCTATGGAATTTCTACCTGCCTCCCTCCGTGCTAGACTAGTGGGAAGGAAAAAAGCTTACTCAAAGGGCAGTTTGCTGTTGCTAGTCCTATGCGTATTGTTACAGAACTCTCTGCCAATGAACTAGGTGTATGTTGGATAAAGGTAATAAAAAATGCTTTTGAATGCCTATGTTTTATTCCCCAATAATTTTATTGGGGGCTCTTACAGCTCTTATAGTATTCAATACATCCTTTGTATCAAGCACATTTGTACACATGTTGTCATCTTCATTTCCAAATATTTTCTACTTGAACCCTTGGTAAAAGCTCCTCTTCCCCCCCTCTTAAAAAAATCATTCCATTGGGGGTCCATACATCTCCCATCAAGGTCAACACACATTAATTGTATGCATACCGTATTTGCACACCTGCTGTCATCATCACCCCCGAAACATCCTCCCTCCACTTAGGCCCCCAGTACCAGCTCCCCTTATTTCACCTTCCTTCCCTCTTTCCCCTCCCCCCACGAACCCTTAATAATTTGCATATTGCTATTACGTTTTCATATTGTACTCAGTCTGCTATGTCCCTTCACCCACTTCCCCCAGTCCATATTCCAGAGAGATCATATGTAGATCCCTGCAATTGGTTACCCCCTTCCACTCTGTCCTCCAGGTATCACCACACCCACCACTGGTCCCAAAGGGATCCTCTGTCCTGAATTCCCCATGTTTCCGACTCCAGTGTACATCCCCTGGTCTAGCTGGGTTTGCAAGGTAGAACTGGGATCATGATAGCGGGTGGGAGGAAGCATTTGGGAACTAGAGAAAAGTTACATACCTGATTGTTGCCACACTGTACCCTGACCGACGCCCGTGTTTTTTTTAAAGCCTTTTGGGTGTCTTAAAATCAGGGACTATGTCAAGCTGGGCTTGTGTTTACTGCTTATGCCTGAGCCAGGTTGCCACATAAAAATATGCCCAGGCAGCTTGGCAGGCTGTGGGCAGCACAGTCTGCTCTTGAGAAGTTAGTGCTGTGGAGTTTAGCTCTTGCCCTGGGTGGAAAGGCAAAGCTGTTATGCTTTTATTTGCACCAGGCTAGATCTGTGACCTGCAGCTCCACCACTTCTGTGGTCATCCAGGAGAGACCTAATGGTGGGTTGTCAGCAGAGGGGTGTCTTAACAACAGACATTATTGTTCTGTTATTGTTTTAACTTTAGTAAATTTATATCTGCTTATCTTTATACTGCGACTCATGTGGCCTGGAAGTGTACAGCACCCCTCTCAGTGACTCTCCTGTGCAAATTTCTCCAGAGACCATCTGGCGTGTGTTACTGGTCACCATCTTGCACTGTCTCCTCTTTGTATTTTCTAAGTTTGATGAAGTCCAATTTATTTATATTTAGTCATTTTTCTGCTCTTATTTTAGGCATCATATCTGAGTTCTTTGTTAAATTCCAGACAATGAATATTTATTCCTGTATTTTAAGATCATTATAGTTTTAACCCTCACACGTAGGTCTTTGACCTATTTTGCATTAATCTTTTATGTAGTGTCAAGCAATATCTCCATTCTTTTGAATGTTGTCATTAAGTTGACCCAGTGGGTGCTAGTTTGGGTTGACTAGAGAAACAAATTCATAGACACTCATGTGTGTATAAGAAAGAGCTCTATATCAAAGAGTACTTGTATATTAAGGACACATCCCAGCTCAGTGCAGATCAAGTCCATAAGTGTGAGAGTATTCCATAATTCCCATACCAGGCTATAAATTCCTCTTCAGACTCACACAACACATGCAATGTGGGAGATCAAAGGCAGGAGGCCCAATGCAGGAAGATCACAGGCCACTGGATGGAAAATCTTATTTGATCCAGGGAAGGTAGAAGCATCTCACCGCTGACATAGGTCCCCACATGACTCTGCCACCTGCAGGTTCTAGCTCCATTAGCACAGCTTTATGTGGCTCCTTAACAGAAGTACAAGCAGAGAGAGTGTGTGTCCCATTTCCAATGAGGAAGACAGGAGTTCCCAGAATTTTCAGGAGAAGGCCATGCTCACACAGAGGGCTCATTGGCTGTGACCTGATTGACAGGCTAGATGCCACCTTTTCACAAGTTTGCAAATTATGTAACTGCCACACAGTGCAATTTATAGAAAGGACTAGTCTTTCCTCATTAAATGGTCTGAGTACCCTTGTCAATAATTAACAGCGCATAAACGTATGGTTCATTTCTGGACTTTTATTTCTTTTCCATCGATAAACGTAGTCTGGGTTCTTTAGAGGATCAAAACCAGTGAAGCATTAGGTGCAGGGAATTACTCCTGTGGCTCTTCTAGTCAGAGTCTTTATGAGCCTCACCCAATATTGGGTAGAACTGTGCAAAGAAGGTGTCTGTGGTCCACGTACGGGGTGAGCGGCTTCCTGCTAATGCAAATAAAGTCGTGTAAAACCTGTGATGGTTAGGTTTACACGGCCAGCTTAACTGGGCCATGATTTTTAGTGGTTTTGCAGTTATGTAATTAGGCAGTTATATAATGATGTAATTAGCCTCTATCTTGTGATATGCTTCTATATTTATGGTTAAGAACCCATTTGGGAAATGAATTGCATGTTCTTCGTTTGATGGCATGAGGTTAGGGTTGTATCTTGAATCACGGCTTTACTCAAGCCATTCTTTACCATTCGCATGCCTGCACTGCCTTGCTTACGGATTAAGGCGAGTTTCTTTGAAGAGATGGTCTTGATCCGATACATATGAATGCTTTAGCAAAGTTCTTCCTGTTGCTCTGGATGTCGCATCATTCAACCCCTGCTCACTTGAGTAAGCATTCTGTCGTCTGGCCTGATTTGCCCGCTTTTGCAGCCCTGGGAGCTAGCAGCTTGTCGTCCGAATGACTGGTTTGTATTCATCAGCCCCTGCAACCATAGGAGTCAGGAGAAGCCTCCAGTCTGATGAATTTGGAACCTGATAGTCTCCACAACTAGATGAATTTTGACCACTTGTGAGTTCTGTGAGATATTCCAGGGAATTATGGATTCCAAAGATGGGAGGGAGAATCCTCAGGAGAGGAGAAGTAGTTGATGAAGTGGTGCAGTAATTTGAAAAAAATTGGACATTTGGGACATCTTTAACATATGCCTCACAGAAGTCAGTTTTGTACTGCTGATCCTTCTAAAATAAATTTTCATGCAACCACACATATTTTCACTTTAAGAAAGTGACTCTTTTAATTGTGAAGAAATGGTTCATACACTTGTGGGGCATGCCAAGACCCCAATCCATGAATCAGGCAACAGGTTGATAATTTCTGTTGGCTCACATAGTTGTAAGGGCTGACAAACCCCAAATCTGCAGGTCAGGCTGTGGGCCAGAGACTTCTGCAGGCTCATGCCCCAAGAAGTGATGATCAGATGAGAAGAATGGAAGGTTGAGAAAGAGCGCAAACTTTGCAAGAACATTCATTTGTCTAGTGGATTCAGGCCAAACTTTCAGAGAAATGCCCTTTTCAACTTAGTAGTTATTCACATCATATTGCAGAATGGAAGGTAATTACACAGGGCCGAACCACTGAGAATCATAGCCTAGTTAACTTGATACATATCATTAACGATCACAGTCAATATGTCTGTCTTTGTGCTGGTACCGCATTGTTTTGATTACCATTGCTTTGTCGGAAATTTTGAAATTAAAATGTGTCCTATATGTTCTTCTTTATCAGGACTGTTTTGACTAATCTATCTATTATGCAATTTCATATGAATTTTAGAACAAACTTATTAAAGTCTACAAAAAAAGGGGACTGTGTTGAATCTGTGCATCAGAGTATTGCCATATTCCAATATTGTCTCCTGACCTTGAACATGGAATGTTTTTGCATTTATTTAGATCTCCTTTAATTTCTTTAGTGGCATTTTTATAGTTTTCAGAGTGTATAGTTTGTGCTTCTTTTGTGAAATTTTTTCTGTTTGATTCTTCTTAGTGCCATTATGAGTGCACTTGTTTTCTTAACTTCATTTTCAGATTTGCAAGTGCTTAAAAGTACACTTGATTTTTATATATTTTTGAATACTGATGCTTTATCCTGCAACCTTACTAATTAACCTAATTTATTAATGTTAATTGTTTTTAGTAGATACCTTAGTGTTTTCTAAATAAAAGATCATGTCATCCTCAAATAGCGCTCTTTTTACTCCTTTTTCAATTCGAGTGCCTTTTTTCCCCCTAATTACCTTAAAAAAAGGGTAAATACACGTGGCAGGAGTTGACTTCCTTGTCTTGTTTTTGATCTTAGTGGGAAAGCAGCCAGTCTTTCACCACAAATTGCGATGTTAGTTGTGGGTTTTTTTAAGATGTAATTTTTCAGGTTGAGGAAGTTCCCTTCTATTTCTAGTATTGAATGTTCGTATCATGATATGGTGCTGGATTTGGTCAAATGATTGGTTTTTTTTGCATTGTTGGGATGATCATGTGATAGTGGTTTTTAACTTTATTGCTAGGCTGTGTTTGTAATATTACTAGTTAATATTTGCAATACTAGTTAATATTTGAATGCTGAAATAGTCTTTCACTGAAAAATAAATCTCAACGATGTACTAGAATTTTGTTTAGCATTTTCCTGTTCATATCCATAAGAGATATTGATTTCTAGATTCTGTTTTGACATCTTGATCTGAGTTGATAAGTGTTCTTTCTTCTGCTAATTTTGGAAGTCTGTGGAAAAATGATTTTTTTCTTCAAATGTTTGGTAGAATTTATTGGTCATACTGTCTGGGCCTGAACTTTCCTTTTTGAGTAGTTTTTTTAATGATTATTTCAGTTTCTTCATTGATCTAGGTTTATTTCTTCGTGAGTTATTATTGGTACTTTGTCTTTTTAAGAATTTGACAATTTCAAATAAGTTATTAATGTATTGGCTTATAATTTTCGTACTATGTAAGTATGTCAGCCAACTCATTGTCATCCAGTCAATTCAGACTCCATAGGACACAAAAGAATTGTCCCGGTGGGTTTCCCAGACTGTAAATGTTGCAACTTGAGGGCTTATTTCTCTCTCTTGATTACATGTTTTCTGTAACAGTGGTACTGATGGCCTTTCTAATAAGACATCATTTTAAAATAATTAACATTCAGTTGAATCCCAGAACATTTACTATTAGAATTCTTTAATTTTTTTCTATTAACTATTCATTTGTTTTGTGTTAGAATACACTTTTACTAAAAAAATTACTGTTGTGTTCTTAATTAGTATTCTCTACTTCTGTCTCTAGGTTATAATACCCATTGGAAAACTACAAAGAACTCACAGTCAATGTTCATTATTAAAAGGCTTATTAAGGAAGTCGACAGATTGTAAGTGAGAAATGCTCAGGATATAGCCAGAATCAAAACCTGCCAAAAGTTCTTTCAGGTCTGCTAAAAAAATGACCAAAGGGACATACCACTCAGCTGTAGGCCTCAACCCACAGGTCTTCAGCTCAGGCTCCATGCCTCAGGAAACCCAGGTCACAGAATTAAGTGCCCAGAGGCATCCAATTTAGTGAGCCTGAGCTGGAAGGCACGTGGCTCTGCTGCTGGGGATCAGCAAGCTTGGCTTCTCCAATTCAGTGTTCAGAGGCACCCCACCCCACAAGCCAGAGCTCTGCCTGACAACACTCGGCTCACCACTCTGATGTTATGGCTATCTTCTGATGGGTGCACTGTGCAGGGATCTCAGGTCCAAAGTACGCACTCCACTACTGGCTCTTGCTAGCAATGAAATCCCTCTTTCTGCTTCTCAGAGGGCTCATTTTATATGCTGCAGGCTGGCATTCCATGGAATCCTGTTCACAATTATTCAGTATCTCTCCTCACCTTTCTTACTAGATTTATGCAGGGAAAGACCGTTTGGTGGAGGTTAGAGATTTTGGCTGGAAGAGCCACATTAAGTAACTCATTGCCCCCTAAACTATGATTTTCACCATATTTTGGCTAGCAGCCCAACATGCAATCCACCACACCAGGATGGCTGTAATTTTCACCACATTTTGATCTATTTCCTTCCCTTAGGAATAAGAAGCTGATGGACATACCTGTCTCCCAATTTGTTGACTCGGGGTTCTATCGTGTATCCAGGTCTGGGTTTAGAACTAAAGGAGCATGCCAAGGATGGAAGGTGCACACAGTTCAAAACTCAATTCTGAGAGGGCTCCTTGGTACCAAGATTGTCTTGTGGTCGAGGATCACTGTTAACTGGATTCTAGTTAGCCACTTTCCTGCTCAGTGTTTTTGAAACTCTTGGGTCTCTTGCTCTAGGGGCAAAACTTTTTTAAATGACTTCAGCTTGACTTCTCACATTTGGGACAAAAAAGATTTCCTTTGGCACACTGATGTCGTGTGTGTGTGTGTATGTGTGTGTGTGCTATCACACAGGTTTATATTTGTGCTGAAAGTATTTTTTTGCGATCTTAGACTTTGCACTTCAATTGTGCTTGTGAGAAGCGCTTATTTTACAGTTGAGTACTGGCTGGGCAGCCACTTGAAATAAAGGACTGTGTTAGACTGTGTTGACTACAGAAGCAAATTCAGTGACACGCATCTATATGTAGAAAGAACTTTATATCAAGATGTAATCATGCATCAATGAAACAGCCCAGTCCAGTCCAGATCAAGTTCATAAGTTCTATATTAGTCCATAAGTCCAACATTCGTCCATGAATTCCTCTTGAGGCCCACACAGCACATACAACATGCAGAATGCCCGAAGATCACAAGCTGGTGAGTGAAAAGTCCTGTGGGTCCAATGACTGCTCTCAGTGTGGCTCCTTGTGGCTTGTCAACAGGAAGGTGTGGCAGAGAGAGAGAGAGTGTCCCACCTCCAGCGAGGAAGAGAGGAAGTCCCAGAATCTTCATGGAAAGGCCACGTCCACAAGGAGGGATCACCGTGTTATGACCTGATTAACAGGCTAGACTCCACCCCTTCATACTTATTTATCAAGTTGACATTAAATTGTGTAACAATCATAGACTACTTCTTGTCAACTTGACATCTTTACCCAACTCTTTAGCCATATATAATTCTTAAAAACAAAGACAGTAGTAAAATCATATTTGTGCCTAACAGGATAAAACTAAAATGCAGGCGATTCAGTATGTGCCAGCCTCATTTAAACTTAATATCCTTTAAGTGATCAAAAAAAACCAATATGCTATGCCTAACAATTGTAGTTAAGTGAACATCTACATTGCAATCCTATCATCCTAAGAATATATTCCCTCACCTATGAAAGTTTGGAAGCCAGTCACTTCATGCCTTTATCCTCCCCATTTTTGGTATCTAATTTTTATACTGCCCACTTACATTAAACCAGTTCTCTGAGGAGACAATCCTAATCTTTGATGTGAAGAAACTTTATTCCAGCTGGAACCTTGTGAGTCCACATCCATAAGCAAAGTCAAATCAAGATAGGCTGTCTATAAAGTCAGCAGCAATATGCACCAATTCACAGGCTCAAAAATCTCTTCATCTGATCAGGTTCTGGTCAACTTAATGTGGGTTGCCTCACTTAGTCTCACCACGGTGTCCATTGGCCACCTTGCACTTCATCCATGTGTCCCTTCACAAATTCTCAACAGCCATAGCCCCCTTGTCATGAACTTCAGACCAATCAGCCACTTTAATCTTCTCCTCTAGTCCCTGTGAACCAGGTCCATGGGTATCAGTGGCTAGAATTGACCTGTCTCTTTATTTCTGTGTTTCTTTTGCTTCTACTCAACAAGTGGATCTGGTCATCACCTAGCAAGTATTTCAGCCTGCCCTCAGGTTCTCTTTAACGTTCAGTCCCAGAGAAGAGAGTTCCTTCATGATTCCATGGTTCCTTCCAGTCTCAGACACAAAGCACTACTTCAAAATTTAAAAAACCAAAGAGTTCTTTTTTATTTAATCTGTCAACATCTCCCTAGGCAAGTCTCCTTCAAAGCAAATGTCTGAGAACTCCAAAGCACTGGGTGAAGCTTATCTTTTCAAAACCTCCTATACTGGTGAGTTCTAATACATTTAAAGATTCAAATTGTTGGCTGAAACAGTGAGCTCACAAACTCTCTATTTATACTGCCGAGTAATCATATCTATCAATCACTATATCAATAACAACAGGCAAAAGAAATCAGTATACACCTAGTGGAACCAGATCCTAAATTCAATTCTTAAAACAGTCTAGTTAAATTCTTATCTATCTTATCTTAATTGTTATGTTAACTATCACAGTAATATGAAATATGAGACTAGACTTCTGACTCCATCAAGCCAGGGTGGGGCCTTTTGTCAGCCATTTTGACCTTCTGTCAGCCATTTTCACTAAGCAGGAAGGTCTCTGAGAAATTCAAGGAGTGATTTCACCACCTGAGCTAAAGATAAATATTAATCACATCCATTTTCAACATTTCAAACAAGAATAACCAAAGACAACAGACAAACAAAATAATTACGACTTTAACTTTCCAGTTTTTTTTCCCAGAAAACAACCCAGTAAACTGCAAGGTCATACCTGACTCTGACCAACCAAAGAAGAAAAACTACCATGAGACAGAGGTCAAACAAGCATCCACTCTCTATTTTTGTGATTTGCTTCCCTAGTACCCCACTCCCAAGGTACCGTAATGTGTTAGAATAGGTTGACTAGAGAAACAAATTCATTGGCACTTATCTATATGTAAGAAAGAACTTTATATCAAGAAGTAATTATGCATCAGTAAAACATCCTCGTCCACTCCAGTCCTGATCAAGTCCATAAGTTCAATATTAGCCCATAAGTCCAATAATTAGCCCATGAATTCCTTTTCAGACTCATACAGCACATGCATTGATGCCAAATGCAGGAAGTTCACAGGTTGGTAAGTCTTGTGAGTAGTCCAAAGGCAGTGGAGGTATCCCCAGGGCTCTGGTTGGTCTTCAGTGTGGCTCCATGTGCCTTGTGGACAGGCATGTGTAGCAGAGAGATGTGTATCTCACCTCCAGGGAGGTGAACAGAAAATCCTAGACTTCTCATGAAAAGGCCACACCCACAGGAAGGGATCAATCACCACGCTGTGACCTAATTGACAGGCTAGACTTCACCTCTTCATTCTTATTCATCAAGTTGACATGAAATTGTGTAATTATCACAGAGACAGCATTTGTTCAATTCAATTCCTAAGCCATGTGGTTCTCTTTCAGACCTTTATATATCCAAGAGGTTTGCCTTCTAAGACAGTGGTTCTCAATCTTCCTAATGCTGCGACCCTTTCCTACAGGTCTTCACGTGTGATGATCCCAACCATAAAGTTATTTTCATTGCTACTTCACAGCTGTCATTTTGCTACTGTTATGAATCAGGCGACTCCTGTGGAAGGGTTGTTCGACCCCCAAAGGGGTTGTGACCCACAGGTTGAGAACCGTTGTTTCAACCGCTATGTGAAGAAACTAAGCTTTATGAGGACCAGCCAAACTGTAAGACAGATACACTTTTGTCTTCACTTACGCTTACCCTGTTCTGCTGGTGAAATAGGTTGTGTATTGAGCTGTTAACCTCCACAACGCAGCAGTTCCAACCCACTAGCTGCTCCTTGAGAGCAGAAGAGGTTTCTGGGGCCCTAATGACATAGACACCTCAACAGCACAAAGGGACAGTTCTAGTCTGGCCCATAAGGTCTCTATGCGTCAGAGCTGATTCAATAGCAGTGAGTTTGCTTCTGAGTGTGCAATTGATAATAAATAGATGTTTTGTTTTAATGTTGAAAACCTCTGTACAAATTTATGAGGACTTCTTACTCCTGTAACGAGTTACAGTCTCAGCAACTCACAGGGGCACTTCTGCCCAGTCTTACAGTGTCACTATGATTTTGCATCAATTTGATGGCTGCCAGGTGTTTTTGTTTTGCTGTTTAATATGTAATAGCATACAAATATATGGCAGTATCTCCCAAACGCTACCATATTTAGAATCAACTAGGTGGCCTTTAAAACTCTAAATACCCACACCACATTCCACACCAACAAAATCAGAATATTTGGGGATGGAAGGCAGGTGTGGTTATTTTTTAATGATTCTTAGGTGTCATGGGTTGAATTGTGTCCCCCTGCAAAAATATATGTTAAAGTCTCAGTCCCTGTAAATGTGAAATGTGTATTTTCTTGTTATGTTAATGAGGCTGAGTAGAGTGTACTTCCTTCTTATAAAAACAGGCAGAATGGACACAGAAATATGCTTGAGAGAAACACAGATGTGAAGATATTATTTATAAGTAGCCGAGAAGCCAGGGTTACAAAAGTTGAAAGAAGTAAGTGTTTTCCCTTAAAGTTGATAGAGAGGAAGAGGCTTGGTTTGCTGATCCCCTGCATTTGGACTTACAGCTTCTAGAACAATGAGAAAGTGAATTGCTCCTCTTTAAGGAGATTCACTTGTGGTGTTTTATTTTGTTACCACAGCCAAAATAACTAAGACGCTGCAGAACCCCAACATACACCAAAGAGTGGGATGATTAGCATGTGGGATTCTGTGTGTTGACAGTTGTAGCAGATCATGTAAAAGGCTTACCGGGCAGAACATTTTTTATTCACCTCTTGGAGATTAACATTGAAAGTTGTTTAACATTCCACGAATATGTTATTTAAAAAATTAAAAATAGGCCTGTCAGTGAATCAGAAAATTATTCTCTAATCGGAAATGTCAAAATATTTCAATTCACTTCTTTATGAGATGCACATCAACAGCAGCTATTTACAGCTTCAGACATCTCTTTATAAGTAAAGAACCAGAAACATGCTGGAAGATGAAGGGAAGAAACAATATAAACAAAGAAAAACTAAAAGGATTATTTACTAAGAATTGCAAATGCTCATTTCTGAGTACACCACAAAGTTCCACTCTGTTCCTAGGACTTTGCATAATTGGGATGTGATGGAGGTGGGACCATGCTTTTAGCTTACCAAAACAAACCTTGGGGTTCCGAGACTCTACCTGGAGATATAAAAACAGGATGAAGGAAAAGAGAAAATTTGTCCTAGTGGTGAACTTGCCTGCTCTTTGAACAATTCTGATTGAAACAGTTCTCCTGATTGATTGCTTCATTCATCAGAGTTCTCAAGGCTTTGGAACATTGGGGAGAGAGTACAGTTTATAATAACAAACATACTCCAGACTTGGATGAATTACACTTCCCACAACCTGTGGACCTTTTGGGGTCATTGAGTTCATCAAACAGCCCTGTTTCTATGATTTCTTCCTGCCACGGTATGGGGATAGCACCTGTTGCAAATTTTTGAAAGAACTGCTTATCTTTCTCATCAAATTCAACTCCCCGAATCTCAGAAAAATCTTCAATGTCAGCAACATCTTTGGCATAAACCACAGATGGGTCTGGCACAAATGGCGGTTCGACAAGGCTGGCTTCCAGGCGAGGAAAGTTGATAGTTCTGAAGAAAGAGTGTTTCCTGGGATCATCAGACTTTTCTCTGTGAAAGGAGGAGAGGAGCAGCCTGAGACACAGATAATGCACCAGGATATGGTCTATAAGTCCAAAGCACGCAGCATATCTTACTATGCATTTAGTTCATGTGATGACACATAAAGCAATTCAGAAAAACTAATGATCTAACATCAGCCAGAGCCTCAGTATGCAGACAGTAGCATTTTCCTGACTTGTAGACAATCTATAACTTTTCAAGGCCAAGGAGTTGACATGTCTTATTTTTATGTTCCTTGTCTGATTTCAGAGCCACAGGCTTAGCAGGAAAATTTCACGGAGCTGGACCTTCTTGTCTCTAACTTCTAAGCACTACTTCTTCCTGTCCCTTCCAGGATCACATAGTCAAGGCTACTCATGTTCCCACATGGCCACCTTTCACATTTTTAAAGTAGAGTACTTTCCTTACATTCCATGTGAGGGCATCTGCTCCAGCCCCACAGCCACATCACCTTGGAGGCATTTGTTTAAAGGCAAATAAATAAATAAATAAATAGTAATTTACTATAGTATGAATGAATGTATATTTAGCCCTCACATCTATACTATTATTAGGTTCTCTTTTCCCATGCTAGGAATTGCTCCAGCATCTGCCTTGCAGAGAAAAATGTGTTCCAGCTATATGATTTCTTATATTTATTATCTACTAGAGCACAACAAATTACCTCCAAATTTAGTGGCTTAGAGCAAGTTATTATTTATCTCGCAGTTCGGGGGTAGTTAGGAATTTGCATGTGGCTTAGTGGGGTGTCTCTAGTTCATAAGGCTGTAGTCAAGTTCTTGACAAAGGTTGTTATGGTCCCTTCTGAAAGCTAGACTGGGATTAGAGGAATCTGCTTCCAAACTCACTCACGTGGTTATTGGTAGGTCTCTATCCCGTGCCACAGGGCTGTTTTATGACACGCAGCTGATTTTCTCTAGGGCAAATGATCCAAGACAAAGAGACAGACAGAGAACAGGAGAGAGTGTAGGAGAGAAGTCAGTGTGTTTACAAACTAATCTTGGAAGTGACATCTTATCGCTTCTGTCATATTCTGTTCTTAGCAGCTCGTTGTAAACCCAGTCCACACTTGAGGCACTGTGATGACACATTTGCATGAAGAAGGTGGAGATTATTTGGGTCCATTTGGGGAGTCAGCAGTTTGAAGACACCAGCTGCTCCTCTACTCTCTTTTGAAAATGATGATGGCGGCACATATGTGCAAATGTGCTTGACACACTGGAGGAATTATGTATTATGATAAGAGATGTAAGAACCCCCAATAAAAGTATCAAAAAAAAAAAAAGAATAGATCACACACACACACACACACACACACACACACAAGAGAGTCTCACAAGCCCACAGGGTTTATTCTGCCCTGTTCCATGGAATTGCAATGAGTTAACATCAATGAATGACGGTGGGCTTGTTTGTTTAGTTTTTAGGAGCTGCCTCCTACCCTGTGTTTGGTTCCTCTTAAATCTAGACTTTAAAGAAATTCAAAGGTTGTTGCTTTGTGTCAGATTCAAAATAATTTTTCTTTTACGTGACCACATTTTCTGGCCTGAGCAAATAATTTCTTCCTTTCAGAAGAGGTCAATTTCCATCATGAAGCAACCTTAGTAGAAAAGCACATGCATGCTCTTTGCTAAGGCGCCCTGGTGGTATGGTAGGTGAAGCCGTGGGCTGCCAACGGTAAATTCTGCAAATTCAGGTATTTAAATCTATCAGCCACCAGTCAGGAGAAAGAAGCTGTCTTCTGCTGTCAGAAGGGATGTCTCCGAAACCTGTGCAGCAGCCCTACTTTGTCCTGTAGGGTCCCTATGACTTGGGTTTGACTCAACAACAGTGGGTTGGGTTTTTGTTTATGGTCTTTCCCTTTTATATTTTATATTTCAGATCGCAAAGAGCATTCAGGGAAAAGGTTGAGAGCGTTCTTCACAGTCACTTCAGCGGCTCCTCCTCCATCATGTCAGGTAATAACTTTAGGTTGGCTAGTCTGGAGACATGACAGTGATACTGCCAACAACAGTAACCCAAATAACTGCCATTTATCTAGGGTTTAGTTTCTTTTACGAACTTTTTATTGTGAGTCAGATGAAAGTTTAGAGAGCAGATAACCTATTTTAATTTCAATAATTCATATACCCAACATCACCCATTATCTCATTCAATGCTACGTGCTCCAGGTAGCATCACTTATCTTACGTCACCCCATGTTTGCTATTACCATTCTTCCTTCTTTCCACACTTCCTGAACTTTGTCCTTGAGTAAATGCTGCCCTTTGCATCTTAAAGGGTTGATTATTCTAACACAAGGGGGACTTCAGTCTGAAAGGTGAGTAAGGACCATAGCTTTGGAGGTTTCATGAGTTCCTATCTGACCAGTGAGCCTGGTTTCTTTTATGATCTTGAGTCTCCTTTCACATTTTCTCCCAATTTACCCAGGACTTTTAATGTGGCCCTTTTTATAGCATTTGGGCACATCTAGTGCTTCTGGTCTCAGGATAACGGAGACTATTTTATATGTGGTTCGTGAGTCCATGGGATTAATTGTTTCCATATAGTTTTCCATTTCCTTTGTTTTTTTTTTAAGATTATTTTATTGGGGCCTCTGACAGCTCTTCTACCAATCCATACATCACTTGTATCAAGCATATTTGTGCATATGTTGCTGTCATTATTTTCTGAACATTTACCATGACTTTCCATTTTTATCACTCCTTTTTTCTTCAAGCAGGGAGAGACAAATAGTTGCACCTTCTTTGGATGCTCATGAACTTTTAAGACCTCACCAAAGTAGACTACAACACTGTCTTTGTGAGTTATGTTATTTGCAGGGCTTTATTTCTGCTAATGCAAAATCAAGCTTTTCATTTACCTTGTTATATTTTACCATCACAACAACTGCATGAATTATTTTTTACCACTGAGGAGATTTCACTTTGAAGATGAAAAAAATTAAACAAATTTTGCCTGTCTCTAATGGCTGTGTTTTGTTTTTATAAAAAATAATCCCACAGCGGCCATTTATTATGGTTTGGTAAGAACATAAAGGCAATGAAAACAATATGAGCATGCTTTAGCACTATACTCAGAATGAAGGACACTTATAAAGAGGCCAAGGGGGGCATTATTGTCGTAAATTTCTCACTTTAATGATCATTCCTAGTTGAATGCAGTTTGTAGTAGAGTAATGCCCCCTTTTCGCATGATATACCCTAGTTGTTTTCTTGACTTAGTTTTGGAATGACTCTCTTCTCCAGATCCAACACAAGGGTCAATAGTCATCAAAACATATAACACAATCCTCCGTCTACACGATCACTTGAATCTGGGATCAGATCATTTTGCAAGTATCCGAAGATGAAGCTCTAATTACATTGTCCTCCCTCCACTCAGCCTGCCACTCAACATTTCCCATCAAATGCGTTGTCTACTCCATCCTCCCACTGACCACCACCTTTTCAACTCTCTAATACATGCACTTTAAATTTCTGTATGCTCTTCTGCATTCCTAAATCTGAGGAAACCAGAGAAAATAGGCAAAGTTTTCAAAGTAAAACTTGTGATCAAATTTCATTATGGAAGGAAACTACTAGGGGCATCTGATGTTCAGCCATTTGTCAGTCTGTTCTTAAGCCTCAGCCCTTTCCAGAAAGGTCCATTCCAAACTTCCTGGGCTTTTCCTACTGTAACACAACTGAGCAGAGAGAGCAGATTTTGAGAGCTGCCTGATGAGGCATAGTAGTGTTGCTTTTTTTTTTCTCCTAAAAGTCACCCAGTCTCCGGCAAATAAAAAGAGAGAAAATATAGCTGTACCATCTATCAGAACCCAATGACTGGCCTGTGTGGTTTACACTCTTTACAGTAAGAGGCTTGATGGAAAGTTACTAGATAAATTGAAGCTTGTGAGATGGAATCTCAAGTCAAATTTATTGAGATATTGTGTTAGTCCAGGTAGACTAGAGAAACAAATTCATAAGCATACATATGTATATAAGGAAGAGGTTTTTATACAAGAGGAATAGAGCATTGAGAAAGCATCCCAACTCAGTCCAGTCAAAGTCCGTAAGTCTGACATTAGCCCAGATGTCTGATACCAATCTATAAAGTCTTCTTCAGACTCATGAAGCACATGCAATGATGCCAGGACAATCACAGGAGAGTGGTTGCCAAGTCTTGTGTATCCAGTGGTGGTAGAAACATCTCAGTGCTGGCAGGGGTCTCCATGAGGCTTCTCTAGCCCCAGAGATCTGGTTCCATCAGGGCAAACCCATGTGGCTTCTCCTCCGAGCTCCTCCCGATTCTAGGACTCAGGATTTATCAGCATGCTACCATGTCGTCACTAAAGTGTCTCCAAGAGACTGAGTCCATAGTCTCTCACCTCCATTGGGGGAAAAAATCGTGAGATTTCCCAGAATTCTCAGAGAAAGCCACACAGAGGTCTCATTGGCTATGTCCAGATTGACAGACCAGATATCACCCCTACACTCCCAATCATGAAATTGACATGAGTACATGACTTCCACAGGTATAGATGACAGACTCTAATTCACATTTTTAAGATATCAGAAAGATTTTATTTAATGGCTTTTTAAATAAATAAACTTTTTAGTGTAAATTGGGTGAAGGATAACAGAGGAAATCATCAGTTTTCATTAAACAATTCATATACATTCTATTTGGTTTCATTAATTGTAATCCTCTCAGCATAATATCACCTATCCTACCCCTTCTTGTGCTTCCTATCTCCAGTCCCACTTAATTCCTAAGTCTTATGAACTTCACTCTTGAGTAAATGCTGTCTCCTTGATCCCAAACGATCAATTATTTTAAAGTGTGCACAAATTCATAATATTGCTTTGTTTATATTGTTGTTTGCTATTGGGCAGAAAGTTGAGTCACGGAGGAGGGCTCCATTCCAGCCTGGAAGGGAGAGGAAGGACTGTAAACTCAGCAGTCTCACTAGTTTCTGTCCAACCAGCAAGTAAGTTTGCTCTTCTTCATGGTTTTGTTCCATATTTTTCTCCCACTCTACCCAGGACCTTCTAATGCCATCTCTTTCAGAGAAACTGGTAGTGATAGCTGAGAACCATCTAGTTCTGGCATTAGTAGGGTTGTGAAGCTGATGTTTGTATGGCCGATTAGTCCATTGGACTAACTGCTATGATGCATTTTTTATTTTCATCATTCTTATTCCTCCTGGATAGGAAGAGGCTGGTTATTGTAGATGGCTGCTTATAAGCATTTAAACTCCCAGCCACTATTAACCAAATTAGGATGGAGACTTTGTGGACTATGTTATAACAATTGACCATGGTCTTCTCCAAGACTATGGTTGAATGCCCCCAACCTCAATGACTAATTCTCCCAAGCGACTTGGTGGTGTGTAAGGTTTCATAGCTTTGGACCCTGTAGGGTCCACCACATTGATGGATATAGTCAGGGATACAATAGCCTCTGTCAAATAAATATGCATTTCCTCCCACCCCACCCCCTCTACATTAATCTCTTCTTGGGTCAATGTTATTGAAGGATTGTTGTAACAGTGTTTACCTCTGTCCCTTTTAACTATTGCATTCCTGCTAATGTCATCCCTTGCCTCCATCATTCTTGGCTAACCTCCTCTTGGTGTACCTTCACCCAAGTTCTTAAAATCTATGTGAATTCCACCTCTTTTGGCAGATCTGTAACTATACACTATTTCATCTACTTTTTTGTTAATTGTCTCCATTACAAATTGATATCTGTGGTTCCCTATGTTCAGTTTTGTAGGTTTCTCTTCCTTTGCTTACCTCTACAACTGGGTGAAAAAGCCCAGGTGGCGCTGTAAAGTATGTGCTTACAGTGGATGGCCAACTACAAAGTTTGTGGTTCAAACCCTTCAGCTGCTTCCCGAGTTGAAGCTATCTGCTCCCATAAAGATTTACAGCCTTGGAAGTCATTTATAGGGTTCCTATGATCTGAAATTCATTCAATGGCAGTGAGTTTATATTTGGATTAACTTCTAGGTTTTGTTGTCATGTATGTAAATCTCAGGTTGTCTGCCATTGTTGGTTCTTTGTATTATTTCTGTTTATCTGGAAATGTCCTAATTCTACTGTTGTATTTCAGAAACAATTTTGCTGGGGTACATGTTTTTTGCATTGTATTTTTTGTCTTGTTTTCAGATATGCCATGCCATTGCCTTCTTGGCCATCTGGTTTCTACTGAGAAATCAGAGCTCAGACTCATTGGTTCTTCTTTGGAGGCAACTTTCAATTTTTCCCCAAACTTCTCTCAGGATTCTTTTCTTGCTTTTGTTCTAGAAAGTGTGATTATGATATGCTCTGGTGATGTTCTTTTGGGGTCTTTCCAGTTTGAAGTCTTTCTGCTTTATGAATGCATATCTTCCATGATGTTAGAGAACTTTTCTTCTAACAACTCTTCTACGATTTTTTTTCTGTGTTCTTTTTGGTTTCTTCATACTCCAGAATTTTGACTACATGAAAGTATTCCTCTTGATTTTGTTCCACATTGTTCTTAGGTTTCCTTTGACACTTCTTTCTCCTTTTATCAACTGTTCCACAAATACATATTGAGAAATTAGTGTTCAAGTTCAATAATCCAATGTTCCCTTCACTCAGTTCTACTCTGTTGTCTTTCCAATGTCTTACCTATTTCTGAAATCTTAGTATTAGTCGTCTGGATTTCTAGTTGTTTTTTTTTTTTTTAGTTATTACATTTTCACTTATTTTGTTGGTTTATAGTGCTATAAATTTTTCTAAAGTTTTTTTCTGTATTTTCCTTCCTTTCATTTATCTTTCTCTCAATCTGTCGAAGTCAAGATGCCATTCTTTGACATCCCTTATCAGGTAGTTCCATTGCAATCCCCCCTGAGATAAGTCTTCTGGCTTTGTGCTTTGGTCACTTGTTTGCCTCATTCTGTTTTGCTGCTTCGTGTGAACTGAAATTGTCTTTTGTCTCCGAGATATGGTGGTGCTGCTTTCTTATCACTTGTCTCCTGCTAGGTGTGATAGAGAATGTGAGTTTGCACTCGAGTCTCCACTCGATGCTCCTCTAGCACAGTGGAGGGCAGGTTTAACTGGTTTGGGCCACTTTCTACTGATGCTCAAGTGATACAGCAGCAGGGAGTGACCCTCACTCAGTAAGCGGGGCTTCAGAAAGTACCGCTTGGCTGAGTTCAGGGGACACTGTTGTTTCCTGCCTACTAGAATGACAACAACAAATGAAAACAAAACAAACAACAGCACAGGAGAAAATGATAGAGAAAAAAGAAAGCCAAGCAGGGAGAGCAGGCAAACGATAGCAAGAAAAAATAATTTATTAACTGAGAAGAAAGGAAACTAGAAACAGGGAAAGATAAAGAAAAAATACAATAAAATGAAATATTAAAGAAAGAAAAGAAAAAATAGTGGGGGGCAGGGCATCCAGTATGTAGGAACCCCCTCTGCCAGCCAAGGACTCACAAGTTGGAGAGGAAAAGGGGAAGGATGGGGCCCTCAGTCCTAGGTGGAGTCTCCACTGGCCTGGGTATTCTCTGGGATCCGAGCAGCTTTTTCAGAAGTAATTAGTGCCCCCTTGGGTGGTGACTGAGGTCAAGGTCCTTGTTCTCTAAAAGAACTCTTTCAGGCACCCAGGGCAGCTGGTTGTGGAAAGAGTTCTTGCTCTTCCAGGAGTGGCTAGAGACCTGACATAGTATGCTCTGCTGATTTGATGTTGGGATGTGGTTCGTGGGGAGATTCTCTGAGGTCCATGAGCTTGAAGATTCAGGACATGGTACACCCAGCACCCTATGCTTGCTTGGAGGCTCTTCCTCAGGCAAAGAAGGAGCTGTGCAGTCGTAGGAGTGCCATAGGCCATGGGTGGGTGAAGGTAGTGGCCAGCCACATTTCTGATTATCAGGAGGGTGTCCCCAGCCACAGGTGGACTTCTGTGAAAGTCAGGCCACTGTCTGAATGCGGTTCCCCAACGTTCAAGATGGTACTGCTGTGTCAGGCAGCATGGCCATTCATACACCTGTCTCCTGTTTGCTTCATGCAGTCTACTTCTCTATCCTTTCCTCTGAGTCAGCTTTCCAAGAGTATTCTGCAGATCTGTTTCATTTGTTCTCTCCTTTCTTCGTCGTCGAGGGTCTGTGGAGTAAGTGTACAGTCTGTGCAATATGTCTGCCTTGGTCTCCATGCTGCCGGAAGTCTCAGATTTCAAAGGCGACAGATTAAGGACGGAGATAGAATCACATCCAAGCTGCCAATACTGAACCTAGAGGTTGGCGGTTCAAAAGAACCTAGGAGAAAATAACTGGTGATCCTCCTCCAGAAGGATGACAGCTCAGCAAACCCTGTGGGGACAGGTCTGCTCTGACATAGGGAGTTGCTGTCAGTTGACATCTACTCAAGGGCATTTACCAGCTAGATTGCCGCATCTTTTTACCGTCTTCCTTTGAGCACTCCACTGAAGCCTACACAGCATTTTAACCACAAACCAGGTTCCACTGACATGAGATGCACAGGTTGGGAACCAAAATGGAGTCTTCTACTCAGGAGACAAAATTATCCCACTGAAATACCTACACCCCTTGTCCAGTGAGCCCATCACAGGACTCCATAACACTTCCCCTAAACAGTTTTGAGTCGATGGCATTCACCCAGGGACTTGACCACCTCAGGAGATGTGGCGGTCTATTTTTTCAGAGCAGAATATATAATTTTCAAGTAGTATCTGAAGCATATAGATGAACTCAGCTTGTCATCAGAGATTGTCAACTGCAGCCTTTTTACAGTTGGTTACAAAAGAGAAGGGGGACCACAAACTTTTGTGAAGTTTTCCTGATACCGCCAGCTGGTCTTCCTAGTAGGGCAGGGGCCATGCCTTTGAGCTTTGTTCAATGTATGCCTGTGGTTGCTGATACTAACAAGCAAAGACCAGCTTTCTCACCCCTCTTATTCCTGTCTGATTACCATGAGCTTTTGCATTCATAACTCATCACAATTCTTTAACTAGAATTCGTATGTTTTACCATCAGATCTTCCCTGGCAAGCTCTGTGAATGACTCTTTTGACCCTTTATCATACAGTACACTTTGGGACAACCAGAAAAAACTAATTATGGAGGCAACATCTTTTAGAATAATCTAATGGGTATCTGCAGGAAGACTTCTCCCACTTTCTAGAACAGAATACATTTCAGAATATAAGCAAAGACAGTGTCACTGAACCCCATGCAGAAGGGGTTTCCTTATATTTCCCAATATGGATTGAATTGTGTCCTCCTCGCTCAAACATATGTTGTGAATTCTAACCCTTATGCCTGTGGGTATTTTTTTAAACTGAGAATAAGGTTTTCTTTTGATGTTACTGACATTACATCAGTGTAGGTTGTGTTCTAAGCCAATCTTTTCCCCCCTTCAGTCTTATAAGTCTCCTTTATTCTGTAGGGTTTTTCTCTCCTTTTTTCCCCTTGCAATTTATTTGCTAATATATTGAAAACAAAAAATTCAAACCCATTGGCATCAAGTCCAACTCCAAGTCATAGCAATTGTACAGGGCACAGGAGTCTCTCCGTGACTGGCTTAAACTGTCATGGTTATGCACTTAGCTCCTAACAGAAATGTTAGTGGTTTGAATCTACCATCTGTTCTGCAGGAGCAAGAAGAGGCAATTGGCCCGCATAAGTTACAGCCTCAGAGGGCGGGACTGCGGCCCACTGGGTTGGTGGTTCAAATCCAGCAGCCGCTCTCCAGGAGCAAGGCTGGGCCTCCCACTCCTACCAGAGGGTAGTGATGCCCAAAAAACAAAAACAAACAAAAGAAATGTATTTTCTCACAGAGACTCGAAGTTAAATTTAGGACATCTCTTCAATGTCTACTCCTCAGTTCCTTGGTGATTTCCAGGAGACATCAGTTTTCCCCATTTGCCCTTGCTTGACTGTGTGGCTCAATGGCCGCAGTCCCGCACTCAACCACTACACTTCTGGGGCTCAGCCCGAGAAAATACATTTCTGCTGTTAAAAACATCCACCCCATGATGTTTCTGTTATAGCAGCACTAAGTAAATGAGATAGACAATAAAATAAAAGCTGCTACCCACCCACACATGCCACCACTTGTCTGTCAGTGTGTCACATTTTGGTAGATTGCCTATTGCCATGCTGCTGGAAGCGATGTCACTAATATTTCCAATACTAGTAGAACCACCCAAGCCAAAAAAGGTTTCAGTTGAATTTTCAGAATAAGAAAAGACTAACAATAGACAGCAAAGAAAAAAATTATAGGACAAGATCATTAATATCACATGCAAATAAAATTTTGCTGAAGATCACCCAACAACAGTTGCAGTAGCACAGTAACAGACTGCTAGAAATTCAAGTCAGGTTCAAAAGAGAATGTGGCACAAGGTATATCATTGCTGACATTAGATGGATCTTATTTGAAAGCAGAGAGTACCAGAAAGATGTTTACTTGTGCTTTATTGACTATACAAAGACACTCGACTGTGTGGATCATAATACATAATGCATTATAGAAAACATTGAGAATGAGAATTCCAAAATATTTGATTTTGTCAATTGCATGTGGATCAAGGAGTCTTTTGAATAGAAAAAGGGTATAGTATATTGTTTAAAATTAGCAAAGATCTGCATCAGAATCATATCTTTTCAATATTTATTCAGTATGTGATGCAAATAGTATTAGAAGTTGGACTCTATGAAGAAGAAGATGTCATCAGGATGACAATATAAAGATGATACACAACCTTGCTGGTTAAAAGCCAAGAGAATTTGAATCACTTGCTAATGAAAATCAAGGATGGTAGCTTTCAGTCTGGCATAAAATTTAATGTAAAGAAAGCCTCAATTCTCACAACTTAGGGATCAGTAGACAACATCAAGAGAACTAAAGAAAAGATTGAAATCGACTAGGATTTCACATACAAACACAACCAGAGCTCATGGAAGCAGCAATCAAGAAATCAAATGTGCTCCAGGGGGCAAATCTGTTGCATAAGACTTGTTTAAAGTGTTGAAGAGCAAGGATGTGTCTTTGAGGACTGAGGCACACTTGACTCAGGCCATGGTATTTTCAATCACCTCATGCATATGCAAATTGGACAATAAATAATAGAGATTACAGAATTAATGCCTTTGAATTATGATGCTGGCCAATAATATTGAAAATACCAAGGACTTCCAGAAGCACATACAAATCCGCCTGAGAGGAAGTCCAATCACAATGCTCCTTAGACGTTCTTTCATCTCGTGTACTTTGTGACAGCAGTCCCTGGAAAAGGATGTCATGTTTGGTAAAATAGGTCAGCTAAAAAAGAGGAAGACCCTCCATGGGATTGATTGATACAGTGGCAGCAACAGTGAGTTCAGACGTGACGGTAATTGTGAGGATGACATAGAGCCGGGCAATGTCTCATTCTGCTGTACACAGGGTCACTACAAGGTGAAACGGATGCAGTGGCATCTAACAGCTATTGCCCCTCCATCCATGAAGCCCAAACCGTGGATTTGGTTGGCTGAGAATGGTGTGTATTTGTCAGTGTTTTGCTACACCGATGTTTTAAAAAGACATCTTGTCTTTAAGATGTTTCACCTTTATCGTATGGAAAAGCACTCAGAGCCGACCCGGTGCGTCGCTCGGGAAAGCTCCTGGGTTCTCCACAAAACTACCACACAGCCTCACAAATGCAGGGAATGAGGTCCTCACTGCTGATGCCTAAGAAAAAGAGAGACTTGAAAATCAACGAAAATGCTGCTGAATGCACCAGGATGGGGTCGGTCGGTCCCTTGGCTGGGTACCGTGCTCTCTAGGTTTTGGAAGGCATGTTCTACATTTATCCAGCACCACCTTTCCTGAATGATCTTTATAAAGAGATACCAAGAGTTGGAATGAAAATGTTGGAAGGTTTTCTCTTTTGCTGAACAGCTGTTTTTCATATGCCTCTTCTCTAATGTTGTAAACAGTTTTATTCAAAGCAGTCATACCGACAGATGCCTTATAAAAAGGTTTTGGTTGAAGAAGCTGCTTCAGGCAATTATCTGGTGCTTTAAGGTGACATTTTTCCTGGATAAATTTGTTAATGTTTCATTTTATTAATCCAAAGTACGTTTACCAAGTATAGAGTGAAAAGGTAAAGAAAACATTTGGAAATGGATAAGGGTGAATCACATGATGAACATAACCAATGCCACAGAGCCATTCTTATGAAAATGGTTGAAATGTCAAACATGTTGTTACGTATATTTGTATGTATTATAATGACAATAATAAAAAGTATTGAATACACGTTGGGTCCTAACAACCCCACGTGTATCGGGGCTAGAGCTGTATTCCCTAGGAGTCTCAATGGCAGGTTTTTTTTTTTTTTGGGGGGGGGCATCATTGCCCTCTGGTGGGAATGGGAGGCCGAGCCTTGCTCCTGGAAAGCTGCTGCTGAATTTAAACCACCAAGCCAGTGGGCCGCAAGCCCGCACTCAACCACTACGTGACCAGGGCTCAGCCAATGGCAGAGTTTTTAAAGAAATAGATCACCAGGCCCTTCTTCTAAGATACCACTGGGTAAACTCAAACTGCCAACCTTTTGGTTAGCAGCTGAACACTAAACCACCTGCACCTCTCAGTGACTTCAAAATGCCAAATATGGTAATTCTCTTGGCACAGTAACCTGAAGTCACAGCTCCAAGGTAGCAGGGAGGCAGCTCTTGTGGAGAGCAACTGAATCCATACAGACTTTGTATCAGTGAAAGCAAGCTTGTTTTGTTTTTACGAGGACTTTGGGATCTTCTTGTTGTCATGAAATAGTTTATCCTGACCTTATAATAAAACAAAGTTGGGATTCTACATGCGAAAATCACTCTGGTATTTTATTTTCCTATAGGTGCAGAATTTCAAAATAGACATATTGATTCCCTGTCATTCTTTAAGAGGAATAAAAAGTGAATTTTAAAATTTATCCTTTTATTTCAAAATATGAGGTAAAAACTAAGAAATATTAAAACTACTCAAATATTTTGAGTGACTGGAGACTTATTCTAGAGTCTCCATTGGTAAATGCTTGGAAAAATTGAAGGATAATTTGTTTCACAAAATGTTAAATATGATATGACCTAGCAACTGCAATCCTAGGAGACCTAAGCAAAAGTGGTGAAATTTATATATGCTTTTGTATATGTACATAAACCCAAACCAAAATATATCCACTGCCGCCAAGCCAATTCTAACTCATTCCAACACCATGTAGGGTTTTTGAGACTAGAAGTCTTTACAGGACCAGACAGCCTCATATTTTTCCCAAGGAGCATCTTGTGGATTTGAATTGCCAACCTTACAGTTAGTATTCTAGCAGTTACCCAACAGCACCACTAAGGCTTTTGTGTGAATATGTGTTTTAGGGGGCGTATACATATACTTATAGGGAGAGGGGGTAAGGGGAGAAAGAGATGTTTCTATCAAAGAAATGACTCACAAGTTCTAAGGATGAGCGAATTTTAAGCCCTTGCGTCAGATGTCTGACTGATGGCGTTTCCCGACCCACGTAGCTGTAGGGGTTGATGAATTCAAGGTCAGAAGGTCAGACAACAAACTTCTCACTGCAGAGGCAAATGGAGCCAAGGTTGGCAGGTAAGATGGCAGGCTACTGATAACTCCTCAGATTGGTGGACAATACATCAGGCCTCTGGCTCAAGTCCAAAGAACCAGAAGTTGTTGAACCTGAGCCTAGACCCAGCACAAAGCAAGCAATCTTACCACACTTTCCACTTATATTGGAAGCAGAGCACATCCTTGATATCTTATTATGTAGAAATTACTAGACTTTCACTTTCAAATTTTTGAGATTCCTGACCCAGTCAGCTCGACACAAGACCTTAACTTTCATACTAGGTATATACTCAGGAGAAGTGGGAACATATGTTGAAATAAAAACTTGAACACAAATGTTCATAGATTTATTCTTTATAATACCCCCAAAAGAGAAACAGCCAATTAAAATGTACACTAAGTGATTACTGGATAAATAAAATGTTGTGCATCTATACAATAGAATATTGTTTTTCAGTAAAAAGAAATGAAATGGGCTGAGCCCTGGTGGTGTAGTGGTTGAGTGCAGGACTGCGGCCCATGGGCTTGGCAGTTCAAATCCAGCGGCAGCTCTCAGGAGCAAGGCTGGGTAGTTCCCACGACCACAAGAGAGCAGTGATGCCTTCACCCCCCCCCCAAAAAAAGAAATGAAGTAACAATTAATGCTATCTTAGAGGGTTAGACTGCTACCTGTAAGGCATTAGATCTTTGTTGCTCTTTAAACAGTTTAATTGTCACATAATCCACATATGTAACATTCAACAGTTTAATCATATCAAAAAGAGTTGTAGAAGGGCCAGCAGATCTTACTTTTCTTAAAAGCAAATCAGTTATTCATTGAGCAATTAATATATTTATATATTTTCATGTAATTGATTGCTGTTTTCACAATGTAACATCACTGATTTTACTTCCTCCCTGTACTCTCATTCCTCTCTCTCTTTTACCCTTCTGAAGTTTGTCTTTGGGTAAATACTGCCATTTTGATCACAAATGGCTGATTATTCTGAGGAATGTTTATCTCCATGGTACTGTTCCTCTTATAGACCTATTTATTGTTTGGCTGAAGGTTGAGTCATGGAGGTGAATTCATTTTCATAACTGAAGGGTGACTTAGTCTTACGGGTTCCGCCAATCTCTATGCAACATTAAGTTGGGTTTCTTTTATGATTTTCAGTTTTGTCCCATATTTTCCATCAGTTTATTCTGGACCTTCTAATATGATCCCTTCCAGAGCACTTGCTAGTGGTAACTGGGCACCATCTAGGTCCTCTGGTCTCAGGGTCATGGAAGCTGAGATTAACTTGGTCCAATAGTCCATTAAACTAATTTTTTCCATGTCTCCAACTTTCTTCAGTCTTCTTTGCTACAGTGGGGAGAAGCCAAAAACTGCATTTTAGATGGCTACTCACAAGACTTAAAGATTTCAGTTGCTATTCACCAAACTAGCATGTCAGGCATTGTCTTTGTGGATTATATCATATCAATTGACTTGCGTGTCCCCTGAGATTTTGGTCCTGAGTCCCAAGTCCTAGCAGTTCATTTCCTCAAGGTGTTTCACTGTGTCTATGAAGTTATTATAATGTTGCACCCATCTACTCTCCCATATTCATAGGTGTATTTGCAACATAGGTAAGTAGTCATGTTGGTATATCTCCTATCACATCAAAGTCTGCCTGTGCGCATACTCCCATCCGCCCTACCACATACCTTCTTCCTGCATGTTTATTTATACAGATCTATAAAAATGGTATTTTTAGATCACCATTACTGCAGGATTGTGTTTATAACGGTATTAACCCATTAACTTTAAATCTTGTATCCCTCCCAGTATTTTCT
Organism: Nesogale talazaci; assembly: GCA_004026705.1. Lineage (NCBI taxonomy): Eukaryota > Metazoa > Chordata > Mammalia > Afrosoricida > Tenrecidae > Nesogale > Nesogale talazaci. The sequence goes on from PVJH01019563.1 coordinate 36,749, forward strand.
TCTGCTACCATCATTTTTTCCTAAATGTACTGCAGATTGCTTTTTCCTTCACCCGAGTTATTATGGATCTGTCCTCTCATGAGTAATCTTTACCCTGTCTTCCTTTCCCACCTCAGGTAACTGTCAAAGAATGTATCTATAAAAAGCATCCTAACATTTTATAATCGTGGTCTCATACAATATTTTCACTTGTAATATTTGATTTGATTCATAAAAGATTTTCCCTTTCTTCATATGTTTGTTGACTGACTGAATGTCTTCTTTGGTGAAGTGCCTATTCATGGTCTCTGCCCATTTAAAAATTGTATTTTTTATCTTTATTTTTTCTTTTTTAAGATCTTTTTCTTCTTGATATGATGAAACTTTCCATAAATTGTGGAGATTAGTCTCTTGTTTGGTATGTCATTGAGGAAAAAATTGAGGCTATGGGTTTTCTTGTTCTTTTTGTAGATTTTTTTGATGCACATAAGTGTCTAATTTTTAGGACGTTTTAGTCACCTATTTTGTCTTCTGCTATTTGCATGTTTTTCATTATGCACACAAGTGTATTTATGTCATGTATTAGGGATCCATTAGTCTGTCCCTATTTATTCATTATGATCTTTATAATTTTAGGTTTTACATGTAGATTCATCTTAAGTTCAACTTTGTATGTGGTGTTGTCCTATTTCATGCTTCTACCACTGGAAATTCCATTTTCCCAGATTCATTTATTAAAGAGATTATTTCATTCCCATTTAATGATTCCTGTTTCATTGTCAAAGATCAACTGCTGGTAGGGGGTGAATTCACTTCTGGACCCTCAGTTTTGTTCCACTGGTCTATGTATCTGTCAGTGTTCTGACTGCGGTGGCTATGTCATATGCTTTGTAATCAGGAAATGAGAGGTCATCCACTTTGTCCTTCTTCTTTAGCAGTGCTGGGCTGACTCTGTTCCTCTTTCTGTTCCACGTAAGGTTGGCGATTAAGTTTTCCATCTCATTAAAGAATGATACCTCTTTGCCGATTTAGGTGCTTTTTATTTCCCTTTTGCACCTGATAGCTCTAGGACTTCCAGCTACCTATTTCATTTCATTTTTTTTTCTTTTTAGTGTTTTACTGTGCTTTAGGTGAAAGTTGACACAGCAACTTAGTATTCCAATAAACAACCCCCACAATGGGTCAACACTTTTCCTGTTTCCTTCCTGGGTTTCCGTGTTTCCATTCATCCTAGTTCCCTGTCCCTCCCTGTCTGCTCATCTTTCGCTTGGGGAAAATGTTGCCTTTGGTTTCTTTTGATTGTTCTAAGGAGCCCATTCCTTTTAGGAGTTGCTTGCTTTACAGGCCAATCTGTTATTTTGCTGAGAGGTCGCCTCCAGGAATGCGTTGAGTTTCAGGTTAGAAGATTGATTAAGACAATAGTCTTCGGAGATTTTCTGGTTTCTTCCATACCAGTAAGCCTGGTCTTTTTTTCCCTTTTAATTTGAATTTTGTGCTACCTGTTTACCCATTCTCATTGGGAACTCCTAGTGCAGTTCTCATCAACATGAACTGCAGTGATTCCACTGAGATATGTTAGGGGAGGCAGTGGATCATGTGGGCCATTGGCCCTTTAGCCTAATTACTTCTTTGAATCCTGGGCTTTCTTCATTCTCCTTTATTTCTGAGAAGAAGAATTGCTTTTCAGATGATTGCTCACCGGCTTTGATGATCTGCATTTGGCTAAGTTCATTAAAGACGCAAAACCAATGGAGCGTATATGTGTATAAAAGGCTTATAGCAAGGGAATGTCTCACACAGTTGTAGAGGGAGACACGTTTCCAGTTGTAAGGTCATATTCCAGGCTGGAGACTTCTCCTGACATGGGAACTGTAGGGACTGAGGGATCCAATTCCAGCAGGTCTGATGACAGGCTTTTGGCTGCAAAGGTGAAGAAGGCAAGGTTGACAAGTAAGATGTGAGACTGCTAATGACAGGCAGGCCTCTAGCTTGAGTCCAAAGGAGTGGAGGCTAATGAGGCAGATCCAGAAAAAAATCAAGCAAATTTTTCTACGCCATTCCACTTACATGGGAAGCAAGCCACAGCCTTGAGGAGATCACGTCATGGGAAATTACCTCATCTTAACTGCCAGATCATGCAGAATCCTGGCTTTGCCAGCTTGATATAAAACCTTCACTATTGCAAGGTCTTGGATCACGGACAGGGATGATTTGGCCTATGGCCCTATAAACCCTGGGAAATCATCAATACCAGCTAACATCACACACTTCATCAATGAGAAGCAGTTCTAGCCATCACAGTAGGGGTGAATTAATTAAATATTTGACTAGTATGGCTCACAAATAACATTATAAATATCCAAGTGGGCCTTGGCTAAAAATAGGTTCTTCACCTCTGCCCCAGATGCTATTAACCAGACTAGACTATAGAACATGACCTTTGTTTGTGCAAAACTTGCCTTTCCTCAAAAGTAATTTCAACCACACATAATACAGTTGGTGACATCATACGCACTCATTATCTATTGACAGACTGGTGATATTTTGTGGAGATGTTAGAAAAAGGCATAGCTTCCTGGAACTAAAACTCTCACTTTCAATTTTATTTTTTTAATGCATAATATTTACATGGTTCAAAGTTCAAAAGACAGACAGGTATATGTTTTGTAAGTTTTCCTTAAGATATTCAGTGTAATATTGAATTATGTCTATGAATGATGATGACTATAAATGAGGACTAGGCAATTAGTACAAATTATAGCCTCCCTTTTTTCTTCCTCACACAGACTATTTTTGCACTTCACTTTTTCACATTAAAATGTATCTTTTTTGCATAGCACTTGAAAGTGTTGGAAATGCTTACCCAAGTAATTAAATGATAATAATTCTCTGTAGTTCTATGACTTTGCCTCAAATCCAAAGCATTCTCCATATCACTTAGGGGACAATGCTGGCAAGAGTCACCAACGTGGCTGTGTGGTTGCTTACCTGCTTCCTAAGCGTCGCTCTGGTTTTTTAGCCAAGAGAAGTCTGCAAATCTCCTTTGCTTCCTCTGAGAAGTTCTCATGATGAAATTTGACCTCCTCTTTCAGAGTTCTTTGCTTCAGTTCCTCTTTGCTGATTTTTTCCTTGTAATCTTTGAATGGTGTTCTCCCAGCAATCATTTCATAAATACTACATCCCATTGCAAACCAGTCCACAGGATAGGAATAACTCACTCCTTCCATTAGAATTTCTGGGGCCATGTAACCATTGGTTCCAGCCTGTCACACCCCAAACAAAAACAAAAGGAAGCAAAAACACAAAAATGAGCATAGCAAACGTTACTCACATACTTTGGACATGTTACCAGGAGGAAACAGTCCTTGCACAAAGACATCAAGCGTAGAGAGTGAGCAAAAAAGAGGAAGATCCTCAAGAAGCTGGGTTGACACATGGATGCAATCATGGGCTCAAACAGCAATGACTCAGGGTAGCACAGTCTGTTGGACTTAAGGTCACGATGAGTTGAAACGGACCCGACAGCCCATAAGAACCACAAACACTGATACCCCATATCTGTTCTGTTCTTCTCCGTTACATGACTCATAATTTTATTGGGAGTTGTAACCTCTGTGATATTCCCTAATTTCCCTTGAAGCCAGAGGAGACTACATAACCCAATCTAACTAATGAGATGTACAGGGGAATAGGCTGGGAGGGCATTTTAAAGGGTATATAAATGTAGCTGGAATTGAAATGAGAGTTTCTGAGCCTCTTGGCACCTCACCTTTAAGAAAACAGTTCAAAACTATGTCTCTAAGTCTTCTTAAAGATATTCTTCTAGCTGAGCCCGGTGTCACAGTAGTTGTGTGCGGGACTGTGGCCCACAGGGCTGGCGGTTCAAATCCAGCAGCAGCTCTCCAGGAGCCAGGCTGGGCTCCCTACTCCCACCAGGGGCAGTGATGAGAAAGAAAAAAATCTTCTTCTGTTTTCTATTCCTAGATAACAGAGAACTAAATGCATCTGATTTTAATATTTTCATTGGCTTAGCTCTCAAATGTTTAAGAGAGAGCACATCTCTTGTAGGAGCTCTGGGGACCTAGTGTGTTATATATTGAGCTGCTAAGCACCAAATCAGCAGTTCAAACCCACCAGCTGCTCCACAGAGAAAGTTATAAGTGTGTTTACATCGTTTTCACAGGAAATATAGTCACTTTTGGTGAAAGTATAGTGTACAAAAAAAAGTATAGTGTACAACCTTAATAATAAAAAGTGTTAGTAAATATTTTTTAAACACCCTAAATTGATGATAATAAAAAATCAGTTCCTATTAAGTTTATTTCAATTTATGGCAATCAATTTCAGAGTACGACATCTTCATTTGATTTATATAATTAATTTTATGTAATTGCTGTTGAAAGTGTAAGGAGTCCTGGTGCTGTAGTGGGTTACAAATTGTGCTGCTAACCATAAGGTCAGCAGTTTGAAACCACCAGTCACACTCAAGGAGAAAGATGAGGCAAAGGACTTGAATAGATGTTTGTCTAAAGGAAATATACAAAGGACTGAAACATATGTGAAAAGGTGGTCGACATCATTAGTTATTAGATCTGTTGCTGGCAGAGTGGATTCTGACACATGGCGACCCCATTAGTTTCAGAGTAGAGCTATAGGGACTTTTCAGAGCCAATGACTTCTCAGAAACAAATTACCAGGCCTTTCTTTCTAGCCTTAGCCATCAGGGTTATTAAAATAATAATCATAATAAATAATCACTACTAGATACAACTTTACAACCATTAGGATGGGTATCCTTTTGAAAAGAGAAAAGAAAAATAAAAAGCTTCATTGGAAATGTGGAGAAATTGGAATCCTCAATGGTGGTAAGTTTGTACAATAGTGTAGCCACCATGCAAAATAGATTGGCCACCACTCAATAAGTTGAACATAGAATTACCATATGATACAGCAATTCTACTCACTCCAAGGTTTATGCCTCAAAGAACTGAAAAACAATTATTCACACAAAGAGAAGTTCATGGCAGGGTTATTCATAATTACCATAAGGTAGAAACAACTCAAATGTCTATAAACTCAAATGGGTAGACAAAATGTGGCACACACATACAATGGAATATTAACCAGTCATATGGATGATCCTCAAAAACATTATGAAAGAAGAAAGATATAGGCTGAGCCCTGGTGGCGCAGTGGTTGTGTGCGGGACTGCGACCCACAGGGTTGACCGTTCAAATCCAGCAGCAGCTCTCCAGGAGCAAGGCTGGGCTTCCAACTCCCACCAGGGCAGTGATGCCACCAAAAAAAAAAAAAAAAAGAAGAAGAAGAAGAAAGATATAAAAGGCCATGTGCCAAATGATGCCATTTACATAAACTACCTACAGTAGGTCCATCCACAGAAACAGAAAGCAGTCGATTGGTTGGCAGGTGCTTAGGGAGAGGAAGAGAGGAATGGCTGCTGAGAGGGCCTGGGAGTCCTTTTGGAGTCAGGAAAACATTTGGAGCTAGACTGAGGTGGGGGCTGTATAGCATTGGGAGTGTGCAAAATGTGAGTCACCTTAAATTTTTAAGAAAGGTTGGAAATAAAGTACTTTAACTCTTTATTAAATGACTTTTTCCATGGTTACTATTTTGCCTCAGTACATATTTTTATGCATGCAGTGTCTGTAATGTCTTATGAAAATAAAATTTCATGAATAATTTCTACACTGATAACTACAGTGGAGAAACAAAAATGGCCCAAGCACTAATGAAGAGCACCTG
>PVJH01019564.1:0-42479 GCA_004026705.1 Nesogale talazaci
AGAGGCCTCATTGGCTACTCAATGGCTATCTCCAGATTAACAGGCTAGACTCCACCCCTACATTTCAGTCAAAAAATTAACATAAGCACATGACTGCCATAAGGATGCAGAACCAGCAAGTGTTCTGTTTACTATGAGGTCACTATGAATTGAAACCCACTTGATGGCACCTAACAAAAACAATGACCTCCTTTTAGCGAAGTTAACACTTTAAACAGTCAGGTTCAATTGCTTTATCTTCCTCTTTCCCTCCCCACCTTGACAGTCCTCAGTATCTGTTCCTTATGTTATGAACATCTTTATCTTGTCTGCCCTTTTGTGATTGGTTAACACTGAGCACAATGTCCTCCAAGTCCATGCTTGTTAGAGCAATACTGCACTTTTGCCTTAAGGTACTGACAGAATTATCAAAAATCAAACTAATCCAATTGCTTTTGTGTTGCTACTAACTAATAGCAAGCTTTTAGGATGGGTAAAACTGTCCAGCAGGTTTTCAAGGCTGTCATTTTTACAAAAGTAGACTGTATTGTCTTTCTTCCATGGTATATGGATTCAAAACCCTCACTTTATTTGAATCTAAGCATTTAAGCAATGTACCACCAAGGGTCTTGAACAGAATGACAGAAGAGTATGGATACGGTACTCAGGAGCAATGTGATTAGAACCACCAATCTTTGAGTTAGCAGATGAACAGTTAGACATTGTGTACTTTACATTTTCAACGACAGTGATACTATAATACAAAAAAATAAAGTGTAACATGAAATTTCTTGGCATTTGAGTTTTATAGATCATTTTTCAATGTAATTGTATATCAATGATACTATATAAATATAAATTATACTATATATATATGACACATTGAAGCCATCAAAGAAGGGGAAAAGGCACCAGAATTGAAGGAGTGACAATGGCAGCATTCCAATATGTTGAAGAAGCATTGAAATTACTCACTTGTCTATGTCAAGAAATGTAGAAGAGCGCTATCAATCTACTGGAAAAGACGATGTTTGTGCTCATTACAAGGAGATAAATCTAATAGCTTTTGAAAATTATCAAATAATGTCATTGACATAAAATATAAGTAAAACTTTGCTCAGCTTAATTTTAATAATGATCGCAGCAGCATTTTGACAGGGAATTGTCAGAAATCTCAGCTGGGTTCTGAAGAGACCAGGACAACGAGGATATCATTGACAGTGTTAGATCGACCTTGGCTGAATCACAGAGCATCAGAGACATGCATCCTTGTGTTCTATCAACTTAGGAAAGGGAACTCAAGTGTGTGGCTCACATACATGATGACGAGTGTCGAGGAGGACCTCGTGTGTGGGAATTGGAGGGGCAGCTACAATGAGGGAGGCGCTCTCGGTGATCGGTCAACTCAGTGGCTGCCACAATGGGCGCAGGCATACACTAATTGTGAGGATGGTGCAGGACCAGACACTGTCCTGTCCTGTTGTACGTAGGGCCACTGTGAGTCAGAATTGACAGGAAGGCACCTGACAGCAGCAGCGTAGGGAAGAATGGGAGTTCTCTTTCATGTGTGCTTGAAATGTCTCCTAGCACGGTCTTTGAATTTAACACATGAAACTTATTTTTTACAAGATTAGAAATTTCTAGTATGGAACAATATAAACAAGAAAGCACACAATACCTCCAAAGTAGTAAATGCAATATAAATGTAGTATATAGAATATGTTAAAAATAAAATGAAAATACTTAAAGGTATTAGTGCTTACCTTTTGTAAGAGTTATAATTGGTGAGTACTGTGTCTCTCTATCATTATTTCTAATTTCTGGACCATTAAGAAGGAAGGAGGTAAAATAATGCAGACATTTGATTTTGGGAGCCGATGAAGCATACTGAAAGTGGCATAGACTACCAGAAGAAAAACACAAGTTCCTCTTGAGAGAGGTTCCTCCTGAATGCTCTGTCCAAGTGCAGATGGTGGGACTTCATCTCGCCTATTATCAGAAAACACCAGTCCCTAGAAAAGGGCACCCTGACTAGTGAAGGTGATTTTCAGAAATAAGAGGGAAGATTGACACAGTGACTACAATGGGGTCATATATAACAAAATTGAGAAGATGGCCCAGGACTGGCCACTGCTTCAGTCTGCTGTGTTATGAGTAGGAATTGTTAGTTATGAGTAGGAATGATAGTTATGATAGTTATGAGTAGGAATTGACTCAAGGGCATCTTATGAAAAAGCACTGTTCATTATTTCTAAATTCCTAAAATTTACTCAAACAATTAAAATAAAATGCTGTTTAAAAAGATATTCGTCATATGCAAAACTGGAAGTAGACTAGTCACAATTATGGAAAATCAAAATAAAACACACACAGGGACACTTTAATTGGGTTATCTACATGCAGGAGGGGGATTACTCATTTGTTCAAATAGTAATAGAGCATACTTTATTAGGTGCTTTGAGAAATAATGTGATAATAATGTGAGGAATAAGCTGGGCAAAGCATTACCTGTTTTACTTTTTACATCATCTGTAAAAAGGTTAACTAATAATAACTGCATTATTAGTAAGGGGTTAACTAATTATAATGCTTTAAAGTAGCTCTCTGGTATTTTACTCATATTAAGTCTATGTATTTTATTTCTGCTGATGAAAGATTAATAATTTTAACTATTCCTAAGCTTACTTAACATTTATAAGACACATTCATGTTATAAACAGGAATATCAATCAGTACTTGAAATGCAATTAACAATTACATTATTAAACATCTATTAATCTTCTGTAGAAAAATAATTTTCATACAATATTAAATTATTTTTCTTTGAAACAATTTTGGTTAAAAAGACCCATGAAGTTAATGTAGTAGACAAAGGATTGTTTCAGACACAATGTTACTTATTCCACTGAGAGATGCAGTATACCCACTACTTACAGGCAGAACCAGGCATGCTGAATGTCACAGCTGTGACCCTTCAGGAAATGAGGTCTAAAATGATATATTTGACAGAATTTTGTCTATGGTCATAAAACGAGGTGCACTCAATCTAGATTGGCCTTAATTACTTGTCAAGTAGTAGGCATTAATTGAAGTTACAGTCTTAACTTTCCAAATTTGAGTTATGAAAATTGTTGAATTTTATACCTACATTTTTTTCAAATACTCTTCAAATTTATAGTGCATCCTATGAAAACAAAGGCCTTCTGAAAAGGAACAAGTAGGTTCTTCATTCTCAGCTCTAGCTGAGCTTCCCACCAGCAAAGTATCTAATATGTGAGTGTCATCTTGGCTGTCCCAAATAGTTGAGTCTTCAGATGACGCTAGTCGTTTCATCTGTTGGACAGCAGCCATAGGAGACAGCTCCCCAAAGAGTACTAACCCACTGAACTCAAACCACAAAACCATACGATGAAATAAAATGTGCTTTGGGGCCACAGTTGTCAGGCTGCATATCACTCAGCAATAACCAGATGGAATTAATTCGAAGAATTGACCAGCTAATCTTAAAAATTAAACTCCATCCTTGTTATTTGTGAGAAAGCTAAGATATTATAATCAAGACACACAAATATGCAATGGCTCAAGACATTATAATCTGTTAAAGATAAAAACCTCTAGTACATAGAGCCAAAAGGACTAGGGAGGATAACATGTATTGCCAAATAATTACCAAGCAACAAAATACAGAAAAATATAATGTTAAATAGAATCAAAAGTGTCTGTCTAGACTGCAGCTGAGAACAAATGTGTCACATTACCAATAAACTCCCAGATTTAATCTTTTGAACCCTTCCCAACAATATTGAGGTCACTCCATATTTTCTGAGAATCTTCTATCCAAATAACCTCTTATGTAAAGGGTAGGCAGTTTATCATGTATTATCAAAACCGCGAACCAAGATTTGTCAACTACACTTGTGGTTCTCTGCGGGGAAGGTGAAGAAAGATGAGGTAATTACAATGCAATAAAAGGGAAGAGCACAAAGCATTGTGGGTACAGAAAATGGCCTTGTTAAGGCATATACAAATCCCTGGGCCAGAAAATGTACATACCACGTTGTGGTTATTCTAGAAAGGCAGGATAAGGACGGTGCTATGAAAAATTAAAGGGTGTTATCTAAAATTTTTAGAAAGTAATAGAGAAGAGCTGGTTTAATGGGATTATTTTGACTGTAGGAGATAGAGATTAGATGGGATTAGATGGAAGAGATAAGGCTGAGAGATTGGACGAAGTGGATTCAAGAAGACTTGACATAAAAGCCCTTCAGAGACACAAATCTAGATGGACTGTGGACTTGTAGTTGATGATGATCAAGGTTAGTCGAAGAGGTATTCAACTAAATGATTATTTCAGTTTCTTGAGAAGCAGCGGAGACCAAACCAAGGCAGTGGTGCCATCATTGAGAAAAGCAGTGATGTTTGACAGCTATTAAGGATGCACAATTAACTGAATTTGTTGGAATAATTTATGGTTTGGAATCCACGTCAACTTTCAGGCTGTTATGGGGAAAATGGGTAAAAGAATTCTGACGCAGCATAGGGAAACTAAGGGGAGAAATTCAGAGGGATTCCGTGTGGGTGCTCTGAGCACACCACAGGAGACATGTGTGTGTATACTTAAAGATAGATAAGTCTGGTGTGTGAGAGAAAGTTCTGAGCTAGGAATACAAGATTATGCGATCATGAACTTATAGCCTAGGAGGGTAGGATATTTCCTAAGAGTTAGGGTATATCACAGGAAAGGCAATAAAGGGAGGGAGGAAAGCATTCAAAAGTATAACCTAGAAATGCCAATGCATACAGTAATAGCTAAAATTTTGTATCAACCTGGCTGGCCAGGAATCTCAGTGATATGGCCTTTAAGATCTGGTAATCCCCCATGAAGGGATTTCTTTGAAGCAATGGTCTGCATTTTCAAATAACTAGGTATGATGGAAAATTTGCTGTTTTTGTTGCATTGTCTTGTTATGTTTTGCTTGATCTGGATTTGCATCCGGTGCAAAAATTTCTAGCTCTTTGGAATTGAGCCAAGGATGGTCATTTTGCCTGTCAATGCGGACAATCAGCCTCATTGGCCAATCTTGAATTGATTCATCTCTGTAGCCACAAGCCTGTTGTCTTCCTTTCTGACCCACAGAGTTGGAAGTCACCCAGACTTGGAACCCGATCTAGTTCTACAAGGTGTGACATTTGGGGATATAAATACATATAAATATATGTATCACAAATTTTGCTTTCTAGAGAAGTCAGTCTATGACAGAAACTAATATTCAAGGCAATAGTACAGAAGCCTATAAAACAAGTGGCATACATTTAAATTAAGAGGATTAAAAGAAAAACAATGGACCAAATCCACTGGCATCAAGCATATTCCAACACAAGAGTGACCCAATATGGATTGTCAGACTGTAAATATTTTATGGATCAGACAGCTTAAGACTGTGGTTAACAGGTCAATTCTTAACTTCCATTGCCAGTGAGATTGGAGAATACAAGCGAGATTGAAAGAAAATGTATTTGATAAAGAAAGATGTCATCAACAAAATTCACCATCACAAATTTAATCCAAGAAATATTCCACCATAAGTTAGACAATACCTGGGTGTCTTTTGAGCAGTGATTCTTTGAGACTTTATAGTTCATAGAGATGAGAAAGGGAAAGAATGAGAGAAGTATGTATAACTATTTTAAATATAACTTCAATGTCTTCAAAAATTAATATTGAATTAATTTTGACTCATAGTTACCTTATGTAGGATTTCTGAGATTTGAATCTTTACAGGATCTGATAAGCTCATTGCTCTCCCCAAGCATAAACAGCTGGTAAGTCTGAACCCCCAACCTTGCAGGTAACAGGCCACCACTCACCCTGTAGCACCTCCAAGTTTCCGTCTATAGGAACAATGATTAACTTTTTAATTTTGAGCAGGTAAAATTAGCAAAATAAATAATTTGAAATATGGATATGTGTGTTCTATTCTTTGTGGTCCAGTTCTGCCAAGTCTAACTGAAGAGGGCTTGTATGGTTTTAAACCACCATAAAACCTGCTGTTTGGGGCTGAGCCCCGGTGGCGTAGTGGTTGTGCGCGGGGCTGCGGCCCACTGGGACGGAGGTTCAATTCCAGCAGTGGGGCTGGGCCTCCTACTCCCACCACCGGAGAGCAGTGATGCCCACCCCCCCCCCAAAAAAAAAACCCTGCTGTTTGGCAAGTGGATTGAGGAACACACGAAGATCTCAAAGTTAAATGTAAAATGAAATTTGAAGTCAGAGATTTTTGGCAAGAGTTTCTGCAGTACAACAAACCATTGTACAACTGAGGAATCAAGTTAACTTGACTGTGCACCTAAATTGAAACATCATGCTAAAGCCTTCTTATAAATTCTCAAGAGCTAAAACACATCCTTGCAGTGCTTCCTATGAAGCACAAAAGGAAATAATCATGCAAAACCACTAAGTTTCTAATATTAGTCCTACTGCAAAATGTACCTACAAGATCTGAAAAATGATACACAGGAGAACCACATTGCTCATGTGCATTTGTAAATATGTGAAGATGATAGCTGTGTTACAAAGGAATGAAAATGAAGACATCCATTGTGCCATAACAAGTACTAAAGGCACACTTTCACTATTGCTTACAATTTCATAACTTCATACAAATCTCTTAGAGGATCAATCTAAGACCAAAGCCACATGAAAGCAAACCACCAATGAGGGAGTAACTAATATGGGATGCTTAAAATGTCACCTCCTTTGCACAATGTATTAAACCATAGAGAATTTTGCAAAGCATTTCCCCCTCAAACTTCCATTCAAATTAAGCATTAGTTAAGGGAAGAAAGGAAGTTGGGGAGTTGCTTTTTAAGGGACACTGAGTTTTGCCTAAAGGAGCTGTGTTGCCAGCATGGGATACACATGGATCTGCTGCCCACAAGGTCCATGGTTCACTCCTAGCTGCTTGAAGTGAGAAAAAAAAGACTGTCTACCACTGCAAAACAGTGTAAATGTCTCAGAAACTCAAAGAAGCTTTCCTCTCTTCCATAGGGTTGATATAAGTTGGAAATCAATTAAATGGAAGTCCATTTGAGTTTTGTCTAGAGACATGAACATATCTTCGAAATGGATAACAATGTTGCAACAACATGATTAATCAATTAATGCCATCTAAAACACTTTAAAAGAATTGCAAACATTTCTTTATATAACAATATCATGATGTTGTTGTTGTTTAGTCCATTGAGTTGATTCCAATTCATAATGATCTTTTAAGCAACAGTATGAAAGACAGTATGAAACAGTGCTGTAGTGTCCTCATAATAGTTTAATCTAATTGTAGCCACCGTTTCAAATAATCTCTTCAAGAACCTTTCTCCTTTTCACTGACCTTCTATTTTACCACGCATGGTACACTTCAAGGAATTCGCTTCTCATGATAACGTGTCCAAAGCAGGGAGACGAAGTCTTACCATCTAGGCTTCTAAGGAATATTTTGACTACACTTCTCACAAAGTAGATTTATTTGTCCTTCTGGTAGTCCAAGGTATTTTATATACATTGTTATAAGCTCATAATTCAAATACTTCAAATCTTCTGAGATTTTCCTTATTCATTGCCCAATTTTCACATGCATATGAGACCATTGAAAATGCAATGGCTTGAGTCAAGTATACTCTAGTTTCAAAGTGACCAAGTACCTGCCTGCCAATACATTAAAGATATCTTGTGGAGCATATTTGCCAAATAAAACACATGATTTGATTTCTTTCTTTCTGCTTCCATAAACATTGAAAATAGATCAAAGTGAAATGAAATTCTTGCCATGATGCTGTCTGTTGATCTACTTGTGAAGATTTTGGTTTTGTTTATATTGAGCTGTAATCGATATTGAAGACTTCAGTTTTGATCTTCATCAGCAAGTACTTCAAATCCTTCATTCTTGCAGGAAGCACAGTTGTGTCATCTACATATCGTAGGTGGTTAAGGAACCTCCCTCAAATTTTGATGTCCGATTACTTTGCAGAAAGTCTAGCTTCTTCAAGTATTTTCTCAGCATAGGGATTGAGTAAGTGTGGAGTGAAAATACAACCCTGATGCACACTTTTCCTGAGTTTATGCCACACAGAGTTTCTTTGTTCTATTCATAATATTGTCTCTTGGTCCATGTACAGATTCTGCCTAAGCATAATGAAGTGCTCTGGAATATCTCTTCCTCTCTCTTTTCAGTCATGACCCCTCTTACATTAGCAATGATATCCCTCAAGTGATATCATGTCCCACATCCCTTCTGAATCCAGGTTGAATTTCTGGCAGCTCCCTGTCAATATATTGCTATAACTATTACTGGATGACCTCCAGAAAAAAGTTCCTATGTGTGGTATTTGTAATAATATTTAGTACATCTATACTTTTGAAGATTAGACATTAGAAATCACACAAACCCAAACCATCACACTTTTAAATACTAAAATTCAACTGTATCCAAGTGAAAATCTATGATCAAGATTTGGGGGTATATTTAATTTTACCTAGAATTATCTCATTGCAAATGAAAGCTGCTGCCTCAATCTAATCTAGGATTTACATAGATTCAGGATGTCTATGGTCCCCACAATTGGTTGGCTACTTCACAGAAGGTCTCAGCCTGGTGTTGAACCTGCTGATAAATCATATCATGGAAGAGTCCTGGCCCCAATACCTTTAACTATCTCAAGGTTTAACTGCATTAGGAAGGTTACTTAACTTTCCTTTTGATTTGCTGCTATTTGTGATGAATGACAAATATTGTTTGGAGCAATTTCCTAAGAAATTACTTCTCACAATACTTTTCAGATTACTTCTATTACTTCTCAATAAGTAAATAAAATAACACAAAATAGTATGATGCCAAACCAGGAAATGGGTCCTCAAACACCAGCTCCTTTCTTTTCTGTTCATACCTACAGAATGGCTTTATTTTGCTGAGCAAATCTTATCTCTTTTGTCACTGCATTCAGTTAAAGTATTTGGAAACCTTTGGTTTGGATGCCATTCAGCCACCTGACATTTTTAATAAGAAATAAATTTTATTCACTCAAAGCAGAGGAAGCCACTAGAGGTTTTCTTCCTACCAAAGGATAATATGCAGTCAGGTAATCACATCACTCCTACTTAAAACTCATATATATTCAAGCAGCCTTTCTTTTCTTAAGATATCTAATTGGAGATCTGTTTTAGAGACTGAGTGGTTGTGTCAGATGATATGAAATTGTCTAGAATGCAGTGTCATTGTTACTTCTGACATTAATAAATATTCCGCTAATTAGAATGTGACAACTCAAGAATCCCAAATACTTCCCTGCACTGTATCATCCAGACAACTTTTATGGCTTCACCTATTTATTTTTCACTGTATAATATTTTCAGAGTGAACATATAATGAATAAATAGAGTTAGTAAAAGGAAAAAAAGTTCTAGGGATATTGTTTGGATAAGAAAATTTAATTTTGTGTTTAATTAACACGCTTTGGGGGTTACAGATGTGAGAGGGCAAAGAAGGCAAGTTAAGGCAATAAACTAGAAAACTGACAAATATCAATGAGCAAAACCCAAAACCAACCAAACTTACTGCTATCATGTCGAAGTTAACTCATAGCAGTCGGAGAGAATAGAGATGTCCCTGTGGGTTTCTGAGACAGTGGCTATTAACTAGAATAGATATCACTATGGTTTCAAACCACTGACCTTGTGGTTCATAGCCCAATACGTGATCTGGGTTTCCTGAACTTGAATAAAAGGGAGGATAGTGATCCACAAGAGAAAATAGTGAAACCAAAGCAGCAAAGGTAGGGCAAACTAATGGAGAGTTTGACGCATAGTTTAAACTATTAAATACAAAAGTGATGATCTGAAATAGAATCTCTCATCTAATTCACACTTTATAAAAATTGTTTTTTTAAATATTATTACCAAAAGAATGCTAGTATCTCATGCTAAATAACTGATCACTCCAACCTGTCTAGTGGTGAAGAAACACACGGTTTCATTTCATTAAAATGATTTTCATGCTTTGGCATGCTTGACATTTTTTCTCTAGGAATGATGTCATTGATGACCCTCCATTACTCATCAAATCTATCTCTTAGAGATATTCTCAAAATTCAGGGATAGCCTTAAGGTCATATTTTGGTTCTTGTGTAATTGTTTTCATTTTCTTCACCTTTCACCTCAGTTTACCTATGAGTAACTGATATTTTGTTTCATAGTTAGCCTCTGTTCTGGTCTGAGCTTCACCACTGGTTGATTTTCACCATAGTCTCTTTCCACTGATGTTGTCAATTGATTACTCTGTGTCCAGCTGGAGTAACCCATATGTATAGTTACTTATATTGAAATGGGTACTTGCTATTAACAAGTCTTTGGTCTTATAAAATTCTATCATGCAATCATCAGTTTTGCTTCTCTAATTAAGCCCATATTTTCAAATGATTGTTCCTTCCTTGTTCCAACTTTTGTATTCCAATTGCCAATAATTTCCAATGAATCTTAATTAGATGTCTATCAATTTTGATGGATGCCATTGGTAGAATTCTTCAATTTCTTAATATCTGGCTTTTGTGGTTGGTACATAAATTTGAATATTGATTGGATTTCCTTGAAAATTGATAGACAAAATTTTATCACAGAAAAATTTACCTCAGGATATTGATTTTGAAATGTCCTTTTCTACCAAGCTCACCCACTTGTATGTGAATGATATGCTTTTCTTATTCAAAATGGTCAACACTAGTCCATTTCAGTTCATGAATATTTAGAATATGGATATTTATGCCTTCCATCTCATCTCAGATGATTTCCAATTTTCCTACTTCACACATTCAAAATTCCAATCATTACCAGGAAGCTATTTCTCTTTACTTTGATTTGTTCCCCAGACAAGGCTTTATGTGAAAGGAGCAATATTCTAAACCATGAGATGGTGCAAATTTGGATAGATAAACTTGAGTACATCTGAGAGTCCCTGAACATCTTGAGCCCATAACAGCTTGTGCCTGAATCTTAGCATTGTGGTTAAAGCATTCATTGCTAAATGTATAGCCTGATCTAAAATCCTCAAGGTGGTCCCAGGGAGAAAGACTTGGCCATCAAAATCCTTAACAATTTCCAGACTTAGAAACCTTCTGGAAGAAAGATTTCTACTTTGTCCTGTCAATCCATGAGTCTGAATAAACTTGATGGCAATAAGTTTGACTTCTGATGTAAAGACTATTTAGTGACTTTAGATGTAATGATGTAAAGACAATTACCAATATTCCAGTAAAACATTACAAGATATGTATTCCCTTTATCAGCCTCTACCCTCACACACCCTTATGGCTGCAAGACTCCTAACTATGATCAAATGATGGAGAAGTACAAGCCTTGCTAAGAAAGGAAAACTATTGTGTCTAATATATTGCCATGTAGCTAATTACGTAATATGGCCCTTCAACAGATAATCCAGAGAGCCTACCTGGTGGCAAACTTGACTGCTATTTTCAAGTTCAACATTTTGAAACTACCACTAGCTCTGTGAAAGTTAAGGCTTTCTGCTCCTGTAAAGATTGATAACCTCAGAAACCATCGGGGCAGGTCTATGCTATTCTATTCAACCACAATGTATCGTATTGACGTGATAACAAATATGTGTTTTGGAGCCCAAATCCTTCCTTGAGTCTCATAAATTTTTGGCCTCTACACTTGTCATTAAAATCTCACTTTTAAGGGACTTAAAGCAACAAGATTAGGGTGGAATATAAATTGAGTCCCTATCTTGCTAGTGGTATAAGTCAAGTCATTATTTGTTTCTTTAGGGGTATGGTCTGCAGCAGACCAAAAAAAAAAAACTTACCTCTGTCAAAGACATCTTTATGATCTCATCTTCCTAACTGAGAATGTAGAGTAGCAAGTAGACCATATCTCTCCACTTCCTGCCTTTGGATCCTACATGTAGCTATTTGACCTCTGGTTCTTGGGACTTAAATTTCAGCCCATCATATTCTCTGATTTCAATGGCTTCAACACCCTTATAGATGCCGAGGATCCTCCAGACGAGTGGTTGAACTTTGGCTTTGGGTTTTGATAGCACCTACCAGAATGTAAGCCATTTCCTTAATGGTTTGTGAATCCTGTGAGACATCTCAAAAACTTTGGAAACCCTTGAAATGAGGAAATATGCCATGTGGAGAAGTAGAAGTTGTTATCAGGGATAATGGAGTCATTTCCAAAAGTCAGACATTTGTGATATCTTTAATCTGTACTTCATTGGGAGTCATCTTGCATTTATCTTTCTAAAAGAAATAACTTTTGCACATGTACTAGTAAGAAATTGAGTGTTTAGTTTAGCTATAGTTATAGCTCTGAATTTGAAAGCATATTCTAAGATTAAAAACACAAACTTTGGTGTGTATATAAATTGCAATAATTTTTGCTCTTTAAAATAGTGCTCTATTTCAATGTATTTGAAGGTACTGTCACATTTCCCAATGATGACTCAAATAAATGAAATGTTCCAACTCAATGTTCAGGTCTTACCTAATGAATGAACAGAGTAATATCCCTCATGGCTTTAATTACATTTTTATTGATGCTTATTAAAAATGCAAAGCACTTTATTAAACAAAACTGAATTATAGTAAATATTTAATTTCTCAGTAGAGTCTCTCAATATTCTGTTATGTTAATACTCTGAAGTTACTTTCATTATATCAAATTTTAAAGAAACTTCAGATGATAATTTGTAATTGTTCTGAGATCCTGAAATACCGAACCAGTTAAGTTGTCCATTTCTAGGTCAAGTGTCTCACTTATTTTCAAGATTTCGTAAAAGTAATGACTATATAACCAAATTTTCACAAAAGTACATCTTCTTGAGAATGGATATAACTTAATATAGTTTTCATTTGATTTATAAAATATTTCACCTAACTCTTAAACATGTTATCCCTATAATCTCTTTATGTATTTCAACAGAGCTATGCCAATTAATGCTATTTTGTGGATGAAGAAAATATCTCTATCTCTTGATTAATAAAATAAATAAACCCAGTTGGTGAAGAAACCATGGATAAATAAATGTGAATGGTTCATGTGCAGAAACCTTAATGCACAGAAATAAGAAAAATAGCCATGTTTCAATTTAAAGATCTATCTTTTATAGTGCAAATACTTTTAGTGGCACATGTCACTACTTTGTACCAGTGGTGATTCAGCTATGAACTTTATAGAAGA
This sequence comes from Nesogale talazaci, assembly GCA_004026705.1. Lineage (NCBI taxonomy): Eukaryota > Metazoa > Chordata > Mammalia > Afrosoricida > Tenrecidae > Nesogale > Nesogale talazaci. The sequence goes on from PVJH01019564.1 coordinate 13,226, forward strand.
TGACAACCCTCATATGGGAAGAAACAGAGATGGAGCATTAAGCCCACATACTGTATTCAATGAGATTGGCTTCCTTTTTGTTACTCAATTTGTATATTGGCTTTAAACAGAATTAAATTTAGAAATATAGCTACATCTGTAAACTATTTCTTTAGCTGAAAGATAGCCAAAAATAAGATACTTATAGGTATTTGTCCAAATCAACTTTACTGATCAAGATAGGTCTATTGCTTGGATTAGTATATTTCCCAGCTCATCATTGTTCCTTAACATTAGTAACCTATATGTACAAAAACATTTTAAGGATCTTGGAGAAATATAAAGTTTTAATTTAATTTTTAAGTTATTTAATAAAGTCTTAGTAGATACTTGCTTTTTCTTTTTTTTTCTGAAGTGCTTCATTCTTGCTTGTATCATTCTCCTTCATCTCATTCCTTCTTTTATTTTCTACTTGAAATGACTTCCTCAAAGAGTCCTTCTTGGCTTCCACTTTATTCTCCAAGTTATATTTATTTATGTCACTTGCTATAGTTCTTTTTAAGAATTATCTCTTCAAATTCTGTCAATTAGGTGATACAGTCCAAGGAACAAGGAATATGTTTGTTTTTCTAGCCCCTGATTTGCACAGTGCTTTAGCACTTAGCACATATTGAAAAATATTCAGATGAATGAAACGCTACACATAGAGCTGGGATAGCAGAAAGTGTGGTCTATTTTTCAACAATTTGATTTTTCTTAGGTTTTATTGAAATCCTCTTTCTATTTCTGTGATGTATTATCTCATAACTTTATTAATATAATTACTCCTAACAACCTCATTCTCCCTTTTTCATTATATCAAGTACAAACATGTTTCCTTGACTTTCAAGGGTCTATTTCTTACTTTGCTTTATCTTCTACTACCCTTCAATTCATCATGTAAAAGGACAGTTTAAAAACATTTTTAAAGTACAATGCTGCTTTTGATAGAATAATGTATAGCATGGTACAAGGAAATTCAGTCAATACAAATATTGTTCAAATTTAGACACCAATCATTAAAGATAATAAAGACAAAATTGAAGAGTTTCAATGGGAGGTCTTCAATCTGAAATTGATCAAACATATAATCAAGATGCATTCATAATTTTTGGTTATTGGAATGCAAAAGTTAGAAACAAAGAGGAATAAGCAGAGCTGAAAATGATGGCATCGGTGACAGCAATGAGACTGGAGCTTATATGATACAATTTTGCAAGACGAATGACATCTTCATAGGATACTTTTCTTTTTTCAACAACACATGTACTTCTTCAAAGGGGATACACAAAATCTAAATTGACTATATCTGTGGGAAGAGACCACTGAGAAATTCATTATCAACAGTTGAAATTGGGCAGGAGTCAACTGTAGAACAGAATATCAATTGATCTTATGCAAATTCAAGTTGAATACTAGTGAGTCTTGCACCTTCTCACAATTGTTCTTATGTTTGAAGGCCTTCTTGAGGGCCTTCCTCTTTTTAGCTGCCCTTCTCCTTTACATAATATGATGTTCTTCTTCAAGGACTGGGTCCATTGAAGGATCCAAAGAAAGTAAAATGAAGTCTCACCATCTTTGCCAATTAAGGTGCATTCAAGTTATATTTCTTCCCAGACAGGCTTATACTTTTGAAAATTCATGGCATTTTCAGTAACCTTTCCCAGAACCACAATTCATATGCATCGTTTCTTTTTTGGTCTCCCTTATTCAATATCCAGCTTTAACATACATATGAGGCAATTGAGAATATAGTAGCTTGAATAAGATACACCTTACTCCTCAAAGGAACCACCTCGCTTTTCAGCTCTGTAAGTTAAAGATCTTCTGCAATAGATTTATCCAATGCAATGTGTCTTTTGAGCTCTGGAGTGATGATTCCATGAGTACTGATTGTGGATGCAAGCAAGATGTAATCCTTGATTACGAATGTGGTAGTTACATAATTTCAAGTCAACTTGAAGATATATAAAAGGGTAAGGGAGACATGCAATCTGTCAATTAAGTCACCGGCTGATGGTGCCTCTTTGTGGACATTGCCTTCTCATAATATAGGCCCAGCAAACCCGCTCTTTTCCTTCTCTTCACCTTCCTGCAGGTGAACTCTGATTACTGTGAGAGCCCTGGAGATGCCATTGGAACTGAACTTTGTATTGAACTTAGCACTCACTAGTACTATTCCTGCACTTTGTATCATTGTATGGGCTTTGTGAATCCCAAGAGGGACTTGTGGACTAGTATTGGACTTACGGAGTTGAATTAGACTCAGTTGGGATGCTTTCCTGATGTAGTTACTTTTTGATATAAAGTTCTCATACATATATGAGAGTCTCTGGATTTGTTTCTCAAAACAAAATAGCTTAACACAAGTAATTTCAAACTTTTCTTGATTTATCGTGATGTTATCTATTGGTTCAATTGTCAATTTTTTGGTTTTCTTTACACTGACATGTAATCTATACTGAAGGCCACAAGCTTTTATCTTCACCAGCAAGTACTTTGTGTCATCCATATATTATAGGCCGATAAGCCTTCCTCCAACCAGGATGTCACATTCTTCCTCATATAATCCAACATCTCCAATTATTTGCTCAGCATACAGATTGAGTAAATCTGATGAGAGAGGATATCACTGAAACACACCTTTCCCAATTTTAAGTCATCTAGTTTTTCCGCGTTCTTGAGCAACTGCCTCTGGACCTTTGTATTGGTTCTAGAAGTCACATCATATTAAGGCTATCCATAGTTTATTATTATTTACACAGCTAAAGTGCTTTACATATTCAATTAGACACAAGTAAACATCCTTCTGGCATTCTGGCATTCAGTCATGATTCAAGACTATGGAGAAAAAAAGCCATAAAAAGTAATTTCACTTCATAATAGGATGGAAAATAAAAGGAAGCATGTGATCCCAGCTAGAGAATAATTTAAGACTGATTATATGGAGCACAAACTGTATCACAGACTAGGATTCACTTTGAGCAAGACAACCAGTCTTCTGTATTACCTTGCCCGTAGTAGGGAGTTCCTGCACTCTAGGTGCTAGGAGCAGGAGTTGGAGTGGGAAATATGACATAGCACTTCATGTAATGGTATCTCCGTGAGGAAAATTCTCCTCTGAAGAAACATCTGTGAAGTTTTATTAGCCAATGTAATTAATGACTCCTGAGGGGCAGGTCCACCAGCACAGCACAGTGATGGACAGTTAGGACATAATGAAGGACTTCAAGAAGTTCATGGAAATAGCTCATATGTTTTTTAACTTCAAATGCTATTCAAAACTGGATTATCTTGCAATTAAAGAATAGCTATTAATAAGAAAGAGATAAATTCAGACTCTCACAGGCAAAGAGGAGTGTATGATGATCCTACCTATGCCTCCACTTTGCTTCCTTGTTATGTGACATCCAGTGTCAGAAACCAGGCTAGTCTTTCGAACATGTGATCTCACCTTGGGAGATGTTGAGACGAAAAATCCCCTTCCTCCTCTCACATCCTTTGAGTTGGACATTCATGTAGGGTGAAGTACTTTGTGTCATCCATATATTATAGGCCGATAAGCCTTCCTCCAACCAGGATATCACATGAAGTAGGGGGAAATGTGCAGATCCGATTCTCTCTCCCTTTACATGGCTCCTAATCACATTCATTCAGGACCAAGCATGGGTATTTGTTTCCTGTATATTCAGCTATTAAAGAGTTCTTAGGTAGGGAAATTATATAATAACTCCTTTAAACACAAACATTCCAAACACAAAGCTATGCTTTGCCAATCGAATGTTTAAAATTATATATCCAGAATCAAAAGGGGGAAAGGGATCATATATAAATATTAAATGGTTTCGAAAAGAGAAAGTAACACATGAAAAATCAAGAAAATTGGGATGAAATTTCTTTCATAAAACAAGATTCAAAAAGTCAAAGGACCTGGAAGATTTATGAAATACCAAAACATGTTTTAGAAGTTGCAGGTATGTGTTAGTCCAGATAGAATAGAGGAACAAATTCATAGACAAGCATATGGATATTAGGGTATTGCTTATATATATAAGAGGAATAGGACATTAAGAAAGCATCCCAACCCAGTCCAGTTCAAAATCATAAGTCCGATATTAGCACATATTCCTGATATCAGTCTATAATGTCTCCTCCTGACTCATGAGGTCACAGGCTAGTGGGTACAGAGTCCCAGTGCTGGTGGGGGTCTCCCCATGGCTCCTCGCTTCTAGGGCTCAGGGTCCATCAACAGCATCCAGTGGTGGTAGAGGCAACTAAGCACTGGCAAGGCTCTCCACCTGGCTTCTCCAGCTTCAGAGGTCTGGTTACCATCAGGCTAAGGCTGTGTGGCTTCTCCTCCACCTGCTTCAACTCCTAGGACACTGCCATCTTGTCTTGTCCATAATTCATCATCTCTGAGACTAACTCCCAACAACTGGGGAGATAGCTTCTCATCTTCACGAGGGAAATATCACGATATTTCCTAGAAGTCTGAGGAGAAAGCCTTGTCCACACAGAGGCCTTACTGGCTACTCAATGGCTATCTCCAGGTTAACAGACTAGACTCCACCTCTGCATCTCAATCATGAAATTAACATAAGCACATGACCAACACAAGATGTGAAGGTATTTTTCAGTGTTCTAATATGCAATTTCATTATGATTTCTTTTCCTGGAATATTTTATTAGAAAATTAAAGAATAAGGAGAAAATTGTAATTTTTCAAGTCATGAAAACCAGACCCATACAAAGAACAAAGACTGCTTAAAGATGCTTTCTAGAAATTCCCTTAGAAACTAGTTTGAAACAATTTTCGTTCAAGGCAATGACTTGAAATTTCATGGGTGAGAATGGAAGGCAGAATGGTACACATTTGGAATCTAGCTGTCATATCTTTGTGGTATCATTTTTCCATTAGCCTTCAGAACCTCAGAATTGTCTTTACCTGCGTGAGAAAATACAAGCTTTCTTAACACCTTGTCACATGCACTTTATATCCAAGTCCACCAGATTTCCTCTTCCACCACATCATATTTATGCCATTAAACTTCAGAGACTCCTTTAAATAGCAATTACTATACCATAATCTTCAGAAGGAGAAGCTCTATTTTTAAGATAAAATAAAGATCAGCATGGTGTTCAAACTCTGGAGGCTTTCCAAAGCCAGTACTGGTTTTTGCTTCGAAGTATTCCAGGGTATGATGGCCGGAGTAAGACATTTTCTTTTTTAGCAAAACATTTCCTTATTTTCTACAACTCCCTGTGTGTCAGTCAGGGTAGACTAGAGGAACAAATTTCAAAGACACACATATGAATATAAAAAAATTTATATACACGAGGAACAGGACCTTGAGAAAACATCCCAGTCCAGTCCAGTTCAAAGTCATAAGTCCGATATTTACCCTTATGCCCGAAATCAGTCTATGAAGTCTCCTTCCGACTCACAAAGTCACAGGTCAGTGGGTGCAGAGTCCTGACGCTGACAGAGGTCTCCGCATGGCTCCTCGCTTCCAGGGCGCAGGGTCCATCAATAGCATTCAGTGGTGCCAGAAGCAACTCATCGCTGGCAGAGGTCTCCATGTGGCCGCCCCAACTTCAGAGGTCTGGTTCTATCAGGGCAAAGCTGTGTGGTCTCTCTGCCGGCTCCTCCAGCTTCTCGGACGCCGTCATCCTCTCTCCCATGACTTATAGCCTCTGAGACTAACTCCCAACAACTAGGGAAGATAGCCTCTCATCTTCACGAGGGAAATATCACGAGATTTCCCAGGAGTCTCAGGAGAAAGCCATGCCCACATAGAGGCCTCATTGGCTACTCAATGGCTATCTCCAAATTAACAGGGTAGACTCCACCCCTACATTTCAATCATAAAATTAACATAAGCACACGACTGCCACACCCTGTCATGTCTACTTGTCTCTTACTTGTCTGTGGGGTCACGTCTATCAGGAAGTTCTTTCTGATTCCTTAGGACTGGTTGTATGTTTTTGTTGCACATTTACTTTGCCCCAAATATGTTGATGCTGTTGCTAGGCATTTAATAGTTATTTCTGACTCCTGGGTGACCCTGTGGTCAATAGGAAAAGAACTGTCCAATTCTGCTCTATGATCACAATTGTGATCATGTTCGAGCCCATTTTTATAGTGCCTGGGTCAGTCCATCTCACTGAGGGGCTTCCTTCCTCCTTTTGTGTGTACGTTATGATGTCCTTTCTCTGGATAACATGCCCAAAGTAGATGGCACAAAGTCTCTTGATCCTTGCTTGTAAGAAGCATTATGACTGCACAGCTTCAAACACAGACTTTTTTTATTCTTCGGGCACTACATGGTACTTTCAACATTCTTCACCAGCATTAAAATTCAAATGCATCCCATCTTCTGCTGTCTCCCTAATACCTAGTCCAACTTTCACATGAATGTGAGGTGATTGGAAATGTTATGACTTGGATCAGGCACATCTCAGCCCACACAGTGACAGTTTAATTAGTCAGCACAGAGGTTGAATAAATATGATGCATGGATATAATTCTGATGAACATTATTTCTGATTTTAAACCACACACTCTTCCCTTGTTCTGTTCAAATGACTACTCCTTGCTCCATGTACTGGTTCTGCATGAACAGAAAATAAAAATTCATAATATTGAACTGTTATGAATTTCTATTATTTGATGTTATTCATATTGTTTTGACCTACATAGTCAAATTCCTTTGCATAGCTCATAAAACTTAATAAACAACTTTCTGTTATTTTTTGCTTTGAGTCAAGATCCAGATGAGGCCCACAAGGATATGCCTCATACCAGATCCTCTTTCAAATCTATCTTGTATTTCTAGCAGCTCCCTGTGAAAGTATGCTAAAATCACTGTTCAATTATTGTCAGCAAAATTTATGTGCATGTGATATTAGTTTTTTTTCATTTCTTCCACATTATTTTGAATCACTTTAATTTGGAATTTGTATAAAATGGATTTATTCTATCCAAAATATGCTAACTAATATTTATGATTATAATTAGACTGAATTTTCTGAATCCATATCTATTTTTAATGGGCATTTCCCACAGTGTAAGATATGTCCCCCTGGGGTGCTAGAATGATCCAGAGGGCTACAAAAGCATATACCTACATTTTCTGGATTATATAGCATAGTAAAAAAATTTGAATTGCCAGAAGTGCACTGAGAAACATTTTATTTTGTTTTGTTGTCCATAAAGGAGGTGGTAAACTGCATACATTTGAAAGCTGGTGTTAACATGAATGAATGAATGCACTAGTGAATTAATGTAGAAATAAGATGCTCTGTGCTCACAGAAATAGAGGTGGTAGAAGATGTATTATAAAGCAGTGATGAATGAGAGCAAAAAGGAAAGACCTTTATGTTGTAGATGAGTTTGTATGACTCACAAAAATAGATGTAGCAGTCTTTACTGCTCCTACTTTGATTTTGGCATAGCTGTGTTTATATTTGGAAAATACATCAGACTTAAGGATTAATATTAGTGGTAACTAATCCACCAAGATGCAGTGGATCTTTGCAAATGTTTCAGTAATAGTCTGACCACATTAATCTGTGCCACAGAAAGAAGATGGCTGGAAAGAAGGAAAAGAAGAGAACTAGCTGATTACAGCATGATAATCCACATGCACCAAAACATGGCATGTATCTTAGCAAGAAAAAGAAATAAAACTCTCCAGCATGCTTTAAAAAATCTTCTCGAACAAATCATTTTAAAATAACATAGAAAAATGCATGAGATATGAGTAACTTGGCATCATTTTACTCAAATTTGATGCCGAAAATGAATCTTTCTATGTCGCTTTCCTTTATTAAATAATTTTCTATTTTCACTCATTTCCTTTTATCAAATTTTTAAAGATTTGACAGTGTTATCAAAGGGCCCAATTGGCTCTAAGATATAGTTCAGGCAATCCTAAGATATTGAGTTATGCTGAATGTCATGTTTATTGGAGACAATTCAGAACTACAGTACATGGAAGATATCTCATAGAAATGCATGGAATTCTACAGGTTTATTAAAGAGAGGAAGGAAAATTCATGTATTTTTTAGAGAATTAATGTGTCAAAGGCAAATATTCTAGATAACATGGCAAAGTAGCAGACTAAAGGTAACTAATAGTAGAATCATTTGTTTTCAATCTTTTCTAAGTTGAATTGGCAAATACTCGTACTATTGTATTTCCTTCAGAGAAAAAATAATAAGCCCCAGACATTTACTTACATATATTGAAAAAGTCAAAACAAGACTTTTTTATCTTGTGAATAATACATAAATATCATCCCAGTCTTGATTTCAAGCTAATGAAAACATTTAAAACAAAAACTGTGTTAAGTGTAATAAATTAATTTTCTATAAAAACATTATTCTCCTCAGCTATATTTTCCTGATGTACACCATTCCACTTTGACAGTGCAACTTAAACAGAATACATAGTATTTTTTTCATTAGAATCCACTTATACATTTATGTTCTAATGGGTATATTTATAGCTATATCATGATGGGTTTATTAATGAAAAAATCACTTGATTAAGCAAAATTTAGTCATATTGGCTATTAAAGAATGTATTTAATTTCATTTAATTAGTTTCACCTTAAGTTGTTTTTGCACAAAATCATTGGGGTGGTAAGAGGTGAAGTTCCATGACATAATTTAAAGATTTAACCTAGACTCTAACACCAAGTAAACCATATTTGTAAACTAATTGTAGGTAAAAAGCCAAAATATTTATGCAATCTGAAGTGAAACCAGAGTATAAACTAATTGTAAAGAATATTAAGTATACCATCAATTTCCAGAAGAACAAACAAATCTGTTTAGGAAGAAATATAATCTTTCATAATGCTTCTTAGAAGTAAGGATGGAGAACATTCATCTCATATACTTTGAACATGTCACCAAGAGGGCCCAATCTCTAGAGAAGAACCTCATGCTTTGCAAAATAGAAAAGATTCTTTTTCTTAACTGATATTTTTCAGTTTATCACCCTGCTCTTCTTCTCATTTGTAATGTGATTCTTGTTCTTTGATGCTTGATACATGCTCCCTTCTACCCCTCTTGATTACACAGGTATGCTTCTCCAGATGGGCTTTGGTGCTTCTGTGCTAAATGACCACTCATTGATCTTCAAGTCTTTGAGATTTCAGACACTTTATCATTTGGTAGCTGGGCACCATCCATTTCCTCCACTCTGTTTGCCTCTGTATCCATTCATTTTCAGTGATCATATCAGGAATCAAATGAAACAAACCAAATCAAAAAGTGAGCGCTTCTGGTCAGATAGTCAGGAGGAGAAAATGATGGGTCTGGAGGAGAAAATGATGGGTCTGATAGTTCCTGGGAGGGGTGGGGAGGGGATGGGGGAAGTGAGGGTAGGGGACATGAACAGAATCATGGACAGGGGGTTGGGGTGGGGGGGGGGGACAATAAATGCTCCAGAATCAGTGGCAGAGAGGGTGTGGGAGGCCTGATAGGGTTAATGTAAATGAGAGGAAGTACTGAAATTCCAATGAAGGTGGAACATGATAGTGGGACAGAAGGAAAATGGAAGGAAATAGAGGAAAGAACTAGAAGGCAAAGGGCACTTGCAGAGGTCTAAGCACAGTCATGTACATGCATAAATATAGTTATCTATGATAAGGAGGGAATAAATCTAAGAACATATATTTATAGATTAAATACTGGAGTATCAAGTGGACCTTGGGTCCTCACCCAGGTGCTCCCTCAAGGCGAGGCATCCAAGGAGCTGTCATCAAAATACCATTTGATTGACAGGTTTGACTCTACCTCTAACACAGAGTATCAACTATTGTTCTCTCACCCAGACTTTCTATTTTTTTTAGGTGCCATGGAATCAACATGAATCCATATAGACCCTAACCCCCCCCCCAAAAAAAAAAAAAAACATGCTCGTTCCTGCTCCCTCTTCACAATTGTTCCCACGCTTGAGCTTATCGAGGCAGCCACTGTGCCGATCCACCTCTTCAAGGCTCTTCCTCTTTTCTACTGCTGCCCATTGCAACAGACATGATCTTCTTCTCTTTCACTGCCCTCCCTTGTAACAATCAGGAGCTTCTTCTCCAGGGAGTGCTTTTTTTGCTTACAATATATCCAAAGTATATAAGACAAAATTCTGCCTCCTTTGCCTCTAAGGAACATCCAGACCTTCATTCTTTCAACACAGATGGGTTTGTCATTTTAATAGTCTGTGGTACTTTCTGCATTCTTCTCCAACTCCACAATGCAAATGCATTGATGCTTCTGCAGTCTTCCTTATTCAATGTCCACCTTTCCCAAGCCCGTGATGCTATGAACCAGTCACACCGTCAGTCCTCAGAGCAACATTTCTTGTCTTCAATAGTCTTAAGAGGTCTTGCGCAACAGATTTACTTCATGTGATATGGTTTTTGATCGCTTGACGGCTGCCTCCATGACCCTTGATTGTGGAGTCAATAAGACAAAATTCTTGACAACCTGAAACTTTCCTCCATTTTTCAGCTTAAAAATCACTCAAGAGCCTTAAATAAGTTTTTTCCAAACAAATGAAATCACCGTGCTCTGAAATAATAATCTTTCAACGTTTTCAATGTGACTTCAGCGCCCCACGTTCACACTGAAAGAGCCGCATATGGCTGGCGAGCCGAAGTTTGCCGAACATTGCTCTAGTCTACCCAGACTAACACAGATATTTACTTCTGCTTCATTGATTATGCAAAGGTGTGGACCATAATCAATTGTGCATAAACTTGAGAAGAATGAGAATTCCAGAACACTTCACTGTGCTCATGAGAAACTTAGACATGGATCAAGAGACAGTTGTGCAAACAGAACAAGGGACTATTGAATGACTTAAATTCATAGAAGGTGTGTGTTAGGGCTTTTCCCTCCCACCATAATTTTTCAATGTATATGCTGAGCAAGCTATCATGAATTCTGGATTATGAGAAGAAGATTGTGACATCAAGATTAAGCTTTATCAACCAGCTGCAATATGCAAATGACACAACCTTCCTTTCTGAAAGTCAAGAGGATCTGAAGGACTTGCTGATGCAGATGAAAGATTACAGAATTCAGTGTGGATTATAACTCATTTTAAAGAAAATCAAAATACACACCACTGGACAAATAAGTAGCATCATGATAAAGCTAGGAAAAAATTGAATTTGTTTAGGATTTCATTTTGTTTGGATCTGCAACCAATTCTCATGGAAGCAGCAGTCAAGCAATAAAAGGACACGTTTCCTTAAGCAAATAGGCTGCACAAGAGCTCTTTAAATGTTGGGGACTAAATCACTAAAACATAAATATGTTTTCCTTAGTATTATGTCAAGATATTAATCTGTTCCAGAAAATTTTTTTTCCCAATCATGGGGCTGCCATATGCATGGGCAGCAGTTCAAAATCACCAGTTGCTCCACAGGAGAGAGACTGGCCTTTCTACTCCCCTAAATAGCTAGAATCTTAGAAATCCACAGGAGATCTGAGACCCGGTGGTGTAGTGATTGTGTGCGGGAATGCGGCCCACTGGGTGGGAGGTTCAAATCCAGCAGCTGCTCTCCAGGAACTAGGCTGGGCCTACCATTCCCACCAGGAGGCAGTGATGCCCAGAAATCCACAGAAGAGTCACTGATTGGGCATTGACTCAATAGCAGTGAGTTTTATTTGGGTCATTTTTATATAGCATTATATATTTTTAGATAATGTTATTAGCCACAGTCTAGATCATAATAAAATTAGCATGTATTTGAAAGAGGTAAACATAATACTTTTTATTTATTATGTTTTTGGTGGACTCTTACTAATCTTTTCACAATCCATCATCCAATTATATTAAGTGCACTTGGTTGTCTTTGATAGTTCCAAAATATTTTCTTTCTACTTGGTATCAGGTACTCTTTTTTCTGGCGGTGGGGCACGGGCTGGTGGTGTCGGGGGGTAGAGTATCCAAATGTCTACAGATGGACTTTAGGTCTCCACTTCGACCCCCTACTTTTGCATCAATATAATTGTTTGGGCTCTTTTGTTTCCTGATACCTGAACCTGAGGGCACCTCACAATCACACACGCTGGTGTGCTTCTTCCATATGGGCTTATTTGCTTTCCTGCTAGATAGCCACTTGTTTAACTTCTAGTTATTAAGACCCCTAAACTCTGTATCTTCTGGTAGCTGAGCACCTTCCTCTTTCTTCACCACATTTTCTTACGTACCCATGTTGTCTTCAGTGGTCATGTCGGGAAGGTGCATATCAAAGAGTGCCAGATTATTAGAATGAAGGGCTCTTGTATTTCGGGAGTCCTTGAGTAGAGAGACCTCAAGTCTGTCAGCTATCTTAATACTTAATACATAAATATATCTGTACATTGGTCTCAATATCTTTCATATAAGTTAATATATTTACATAATACAAACCCATAGTTATATTTCTATAAATAACTGTATTTTCATGCATTAAATGTAGAAGACTTTTTCAGGACTCCAGTGTTAAGAAGTTATTTCTATCATGAATTAGTAGTGAGCTTGTAAATTTATTTTTATTGGTTATTCATCAGTTTTTCATGGTTTTAGCAAAATTGAATTGTTTTCAATAAAATTGAAAATTTAAAAATATACTATATGGTAATTTCTTACACTCAAAATCTCAAATTCTGAGAACTAGTAGTCCTTTCAGAAGAACTCTCACATGTATTTGTGAAGTTTGAAATATATTTTCCAAATGCTCCCATAATAAATTAAGACTTACTTTAAGAAAACCAATCTGAAAGCTACAGAGAGCACTATTCTTTCCTTTTGATAAAGTTTCTCTCTTAGCAATGGATATATGGCTATCATTTTTTTAATCTCCAATCATCTTACCTGTTGGTAAGGAAAAATAGAATGTTGATCATTCAATAGCTACACTTGTATAGATGTGGGAAAATGTGTGCAATTAAAAAAACATTCTGTATTTACATAAGGGATAGAGAATAGACGATTAGGAATTGTGGTAGAAAATGAATAATTGTAATGGCCAGCTAGTTTCCTGAAATGATGAACATTTTTAATTTTATATAGTAACTAATCTTTAGCAAATATTCTATGCTTGCTAGGAATTTAATAAGATGGTAAACAATGAAAACTTAGCCTGCTCTATTTAATATTCTTTATTCTTAGTTTCCTAGGAAGAGAAGTTTTAAAAATTGATATTTAACTGTGGGCTTGCCCATTATATCAAAATAAAATGATAGAATAAAACACTAATAGACTAAAATATTATAATTGTATGTTTTATCTGTATAATTTTGTATTCATTTTCTGCCAATACATCCAACTCCATCTATGGAGTTGGATATAGGGTGTGTCCTGCTCTTTAATTCATCAGGAACCTTGGAGAAATATTTGCTTGCACTGCATCCTGCAATCTGTAAGGTCAAATCTGGGAGACCAACAGAAAGATGCTGATTTCTACTTTGGTAAAGCCTCAGAGACTGACTGGAGTTTACCTCGCTATGGGGTAGCTGTGACTCAACATTTCTACCCTGCTATAAAAGGCTGACGTTTTCAGAAATATTTCTTCCTTGGACTTACAATCAATGATCCTGGAAGCAGCGGTCAAGAGATCAAAAGACATATTGCACTAGGTAAATCTGCTAAAGGAGACGTTTTTAGAGTCTTAAAACAAAAGTGTTACTTTGAGGCCCAAGGTGTGCTGGGCCCAAGTCATGTCATTCTCCACTGAATCATATGCATGTGAAAATTGGACCTTGCATAAGAAAGACCATAGAAAAAAAATCAAGATTTCATTTTTCATACTTTGAACGTATTCTCAGGGGAAGGCAGTCTCTGGAGAAGGACATCCTGCTGCTAAAGTGTAGGGGCATCACAAAAGAGGGTAGCCTTTGACCAACTTTGGCACAGGAACCTTTGTGAGGATGGAGCACGACCACACAGTGTTTCATTCTGTCGTATCGACGGGGGCTATTTCTCGGGGTTGACGCAATGGCACCTAACATTCTGCCCATGATGAATCTTTAATTGCATCAAGAGGAAGTTGTATGAATAGAACGAGTGCATACCGAGTGTTTTAAAATAATGAAAGCTGTGCATCGGGGTTGCACCTTCTCACTGTACTTACTCATTCTGCCGGGTCAGCAAATAATCAGAAAGTCTGGATTCCAGGAAGAAGAATTGGAGGTAGGCTTATTTTCATCCTGTGATTTATAGATGACATAACCTTGTTTGCTGAAAGTGAGGAGGAATTGAAAGACCTGCTGTTAAACAGAAAGATTTTAGTTTTCAATATAGATTGCAACCCAATGTAAAGAAAATCAAACTTCTCACCACTGGGCCTGTGAGTAACATCAAGGTAGATGGAGAAACAATTAAAGTTGTCTAAATTTTTATCTTGTTTGGATCCACAATCGGTGCTCGTGGAAGCAGCAGTCAAGTGGTCACCCAGCACGTTGTATTGGGTGAATTTGCTGCAGATCTCTTTGTACTGCCGAGGCAGGGACCTTACTTTAAGGATGTGGATGCAACTGATCCTAGCGCAAGTATTTCCAGTGGCCCCGTATACATGTGAAAGGTAGACACATAGCCAACTCCATTGAAGAACAAAATCAAAGAAGAATCAATGCATCTAAATGATGGTGCTGGCTAAAATATGGAAAGTGACTGGGGGTATCAAAAGAACAAACAAATTCATCTTGGAAGATGTACAGACACAAGGCTCCCAGAGGCAAAGATGATGAGCTTTTCATCTCACGTTCTTTGAACATTATTTTAAGAAGGCATGAGTCCATGGAAAAGGACATCATATTTAATAAAGTAATCTGACAACAAAAAAAGAGGGAGACTTTTAGAAAGATGGATTGACATAGTAGCTGCATCTATGGGCTCAAACATAAAAATACTTGTGAGGACAACACTGGGCAGGGTAGTGTTTCATTCTGCTGTATGTAGGGTCTCTATGACTCAGAACTGGCTGGAGGGCACAATTGTTGGATGTGTGTGTTAGTTCAGTCTTTCAAATGTTAATACCCTATACTTCCTCACATTTCATGATTTTAAAATAGTACTATAACCATCACAACAACAATAGCAATGTTCCATCAGTGATAATAATGGAACAAAATTTAACCATCAAAACCTTAAGGTAAAGAGAATAATATATAATTTGGTATTAGAATCCTATGTGAAAATCATATAGAATAATGACATTATTAGTGGGAATTTACTTTATACAGGATATATAAAGAATAAAGTTAGCAATCCATTTATTTCACAAGGAAATGCATGGAAATTTCACTTCAAAGCTCTTAAAAAGGGAGGTTAACATACAACAGGAAGAAACATATCGCCATATGGAAATCTCAGAGTTTTATATGCACTTTAATTCCCTCAATCCCTACATTTAATCGAAAATACTTACCACCAGCTTAATTTCGAAGTGTATTTTGCAAACACACACACACACACACACACACACACACACACACACCTTTCACGGGTGCATAAGCAAATGTGGTGAAGAAGGTTAAAGGTGCCCCGCTACAAAATGATACAGTGTCTGGGGTCTAAAAGACTTGAAGTTAGGGCTGAACCCCGGTGGTTGAGTGAGAAACTGCAGCCCGTGAGCTTGGCGGTTCAAATCAAGCGGCGGCTGGGTAGCGCCCACAATCACCAGAGGCAGTGGTGCCCACCCAAAAAAACCAAAGCAGAAAATAAAAAAAGACTTTAAGTTAAACACAGAGTCATTCAGCATAAAACGACAAGCTCACATGGAGGAAGCACACCACTGGTATGATCATGAGAAGCCATCAGGACCGGGTAGTAGGCATCAGAACACACACACACACGCACGCACACACACAAACAAAAATATATTGTTGAGAATGAGGAGGATTGGAGTTGAGCCCCAAAGCCCATCTGAAGACAACGGAACAATCTCCCCATCAAGGGCCCACAGAGAAGGGATAAGTCAACGAGAGTTCAGCAAAACATCGATGAAGCACACTATATTCCTCAGGTTCCTTGAGGCTTCCTCACCCCCCTCTGCCATAACCCCAGTGCTGCTTCTCAATTCAGACCAGACCGGAGCACGCACACAGGTATAGAAAAGAGATGGGACTCACGACACGTGGAATTCAGGAAGAGAAGTGGGAACAGCGATGGCAGAAGAGCAGGTAGAAGGGGGAAATTGGAACAGAGAAAGGGAGAACCAATCACAGTGATTGACATATAATCATACACCTGCCTCCAAGATAAAGAACAACAGAAAACAGGGCGGAAGGGAGACAGCAGTCAGTGTGAGATATAAAACAACTATAATTTATAATCTATCAAGGGGGTTAAAGGGTGGAAGGGGAGGAAGTTTTAAAAAAAAACTGCTACTAAAAGCTCAATAGAGAGCAAATGCCTAGAAATGAATGAAGGCATTGTGTTCAAACATGATTGAAGCAATTGATGTATGAATTGTAAGAAGAGTTTTGTTTTTGTTTATTTATTTATTTATTTTTTACAATTTTTTTGTTTTGTTTTTTTAATACAAAGGTTTTATAATATTCTTTCTCAGCTGTAGATCCTACCTAATTTTTTTTTTCTTGATTAAGTCTCGTTTATTTGGGAGAAGTAAACCAGTTTTATAGGGCAAGCAAGCTTAGGCAATTAGCATATGGTGATCTGCAAAATTAACAAGTGAATGGCAGCACAGCTGCAAATCCAGCTTCAAAGGCCAGGGCTGTTTACAGTTACAGAGGGGACAAACTACAAACCCCAGGCAACAAACTGCAACAGAGTTCAGGCATATCCTGCCTGTAGCCAGGTCAAGCATGTCCGGGCTAGATGGCTCTGGACAGGTCCCCCTTTTTTATGTTTTCAAGTAATATCCTCCCGGGAACTCCACCTGTCTTAGGTTGGTAGGACACACACTCAGTCCTTACCCGTCATCGGTCAATGGCCTTCTAATGTCACCATGGCCTGTCTTAGGTTGGTAAGGAAGAGTTTTAAGAGTCCTCAATAAAATTATCTTTTACTTTTTAAAAAAGTATCCTTTGAAGCAGATTTTACTCCAGGGAGCACTAACAGCTACCGTGTCTTGGTCTCTGACTATTCCTCTTGCCTTCAATCACTTGATGCTTGTATTTTCCTTCCCACAGGTGCCATATTTAAAACCAATGAAGGAAAAATCTTCCCAAGTCTGTCTTTAACAGTCACTGGAAACAGGGCTAAGTACATACTCTGTGACTTCAAGTAAATCCCATATCAGTCAGTCCATTGGCCTTTCAAAAACTTTTTCCTTTGCAATCTTTTCAAAAATAGCTAAATCTATAGGCTTCCGAAATGTCCTCCTTCCATTCTCTTTTCCACCAGACACTTAATAATAATAATCCAATTCTTTAAATTTTATAACTCACAAAGGCTCTTGCATGGACTTTAATTATAGAAAAGGACATTGCATAACGAAGACAAAGACAAAGAGAAATGGATGTGTGTTTGAGTTATGGTGGTAAGAAGAATATTGAATGCATGGTAAACTACCAAAAGAAGAAACAAATACAGCCAGAATGCTAATTAGGGGCAAGGAAGGCAAGACTTCCTCTTCCGTGCTTTGGATATGTTATCAGGAGAGACTAGTTCCTGGAGAAGGATACCATGCTTGGTAGAGGTGCAGAGCCAAAGAAGAAAGCCTCAAGAAGGCAAAGTGACACAGTGACTTCAGCAATAGGATCAAACATAAAAACAACTGTGAAGATTGCCCAAGACCTCGCGGGGGTCCTTTTCATTGTACCTAGGGTCACTCTGAGTCACAGCAAACTCAATGGCACCTAAGCTGTTATAGAACAACAGGCATTATAGAAGAAATGAAAACATTATGCAAGTCAGATTTTTCTTTCTAGTTCTATGTCTATGTCAAACTCTAATAATAATTATAAAAACCTATCAAACTCAGTCTTGTGTAGTTGATATTCACCTATGAGGACCCTAGATGACAGGAGTAAAACTACCCCCACAGGGTTCCAGAAGCTATACATCTTAAGGAAGCAAACTGCCACGTCTTTCTCCGGTGGAAGCGTTAATCGTCTCAAATCGCTGATCTTTTGGTTCTCAGTCAAGAGCTTGCTCACTGTGCCAATTGATCTCCTCAATAAGGGCTAATTATGCCCTTATTGTTATTTAGGTGCCCACAAGTCTACTCTGACTCCTAGTGATTTTGTGGACACCCCCATCCCATTTAGTCTGGTACCATCCTTACAATTGTTTTGTTCGAGTCCACTGCTGTAGCCATTGTTGTGTCACTCCACCTCATGAAGGGTTTTCCTCTTTATCAGTGACTGTGTTAGTCATGGTAGACTAGAGAAACAAACTCATAAACATGCATATGGATATAAGGGAAAAGTTTATATACAAGAGGAATGGAACATTGAGAAAGCATCCCAACCCAGTCTGGTCCAAAGTCATAAGTCCGATATTAGTCAGATCTGATACTAGTCTATAAAGTCTCTTTCCAACTTACGAAACCCATGCAATGACATTAGGATAATCACAGGTGAGTGGGTGCAGAGTCTTGTGGGTCCGATGGCAGTAGAAACATCTCAGTGCTTGCAGGGGTCTCCCCGTGTCCTCCTGAGCATCTCAGCACTGGCAGTCATTTCACGTGGCTCCTTTGGCCCCAGAGATTTGGTTCCATCAGGGCAAGCCCATGTGGCCTCTTCTCTGGCTCCTCCATTCTCCAGGAATTAGGATCTATAAGCATGATGTCATCTCG
Source organism: Nesogale talazaci (assembly GCA_004026705.1). Classification (NCBI taxonomy): domain Eukaryota; kingdom Metazoa; phylum Chordata; class Mammalia; order Afrosoricida; family Tenrecidae; genus Nesogale; species Nesogale talazaci. The sequence continues at coordinate 32,009 of PVJH01019564.1, forward strand.
TCTTGTCAGTAGTTTGTCATCTCAGAGATTCAAGTCAAGTCAGTCAAGTGTCTCTACTCCAATTGGGAAATACTGTGAGATTTCTCAGAGTTCTCAGGAGGAAGCCATGCCCACACAAAGGACTCATTGGCTACTCATTGGATATCTCCAGATTGACAGGTGAGACTCCACCCCTACATGCCAGTCATGAAATTGACATCAAGTACCTGACCGCCATAGTGATCCTCTCCTTTCCTAAGCCTGGTGTCCTTTTCAGAAGTAGTCTCTCCTGATAGCATTTCCAAAGTACTGACGCAAAATCTCACCATCTTTGCACTTCTGTTTGTCTTTCTTCCAAGGCTGTTTTGTTTGCTCTTCTGGAAGATGACAAAAATTTTGATAGTCTTTTCCAAAATCATAACTCAAATTCATCAATACTTCAAAGGTCTTCCTTGTTCATTGTCCAATTGGTCAGGCACATCGTAGTTCTTTTTCTTTTCTTTTCTTTTTTATTTTAAGCATCACTTCCCCAGGTGGTGGGAGTAGGAGCCCCAGCCTTTGCTCCTGGGAGCTGGAATTGAAACTCCACCCAGTGGGCCGCAGTCCCGCGCACAACCTCTACGCCACCAGGGCTCAGCCCACATCGTAGTTCTTATTTTTTTGTTTTTTTTTTTTTTTTTTTTTGGACATCACTGCTCTCTGGTGGTTGGAGTAGGAGGCCCAGCCCCACTGCTGGAATTAAACCTCCGTCCCAGTGGGCCACAGTCCCCCACACAACCACTACGCCACTGGGGCTCAGCCCTACATCATAGTTCTTAAAGTGACATCTTTCCACTTTAAAGAAGTCTTGTGCAGTGAATTTGCCCAATGCAATGTATCATTTGATTTCTTGGCTGTTGATTCCATGAGGATTGATTGTAGATCCTAGTAAAATGTAATTCTTGATCATTTCAGTCTTTTCTCCTTTTATCATGTCATCTATTGGTTCACTTTTAAGAATATTGGTTTTCTTTATATACAATCCATATTTATAATTATGGTCTTTTATTTTCATCAACAAATGCTTCAAGTTTTTCTAGCTAGCATGTTATGAATAAGCTGGGACATATATTTTAGATATATATGTATCCTAAAATTTACCAATTTTTTAAAACTTGGATTTGTATCTGCATAGAAAAACTTGTCAGCTAATCCACTCCCTGAAAACCAGAACTGATCTGGTTCCAATATTTTCTGTATTTATTTTGTCTCTTTTCTTTCATATTGGAGTTTATTTCAAATGTATTTGCCCAATAGGGCTGTGTTATGCCAGGTTGACTAGGGAAACAAATCCAGTGACACTCATATATGTGTAAGAGAGAGCTTTATATCAAGAGGTAATTATATATGAAGAAAACATCCCTGCCCAGTCCAGATCAAGTCCACAGGTTCAATACTGGTCCATAAGTCTGATAGTAGTCCACAAATTCTTCTTCAGATTCACACAGCCACAGGCAAAGATACAAAATACAGGTATATCATATGATATTGGTATATACAGGTACATTATACAAAAGTCATGCAATCCAATGATGGTGGACATATCATAGGGCTTAGAGGAACCAGGGTGAGCCATCAGGAAAGTGAGTATGGAGAGAGTGGAGGAGGTCCCCTCGCTCTTTTTAGGAGACTGCTATCTGCACGAGAAGGCACCATCAGGCTATGACCGAATTGACAAGTTGAATAGCACCTCTGCACTATTATATATCTTCAAATGTAAATGAATTTATGTAGCTAATTTGGGGGTTGACCCTCTTGATTTTTTGTTATATGTTATTCTGGTTTTCAGTATATCAAACTCAGGATTGATAAACCTATTGAGACAGTAAGTAGAATAAGGACCTGGAGTGTGCAGTGAGGGGGGAGGGGTGTGTTAAGGGCAACTGATGTCAAGGGATTCAAGGAGGAAGAGAATGTTTTAAAGCTATATGTGGTTGCAGTAGCCATTGTAATATATGGCTTGATGTGATTGGACTATAGAATGAGATGATATCTTTATTAAATAACAATAAAATGATTTGGGGGGAAAAAGGAAAACTGTGCTTATTCCTCTTTCACCCCTCAAATTCTAACCTATTTCATCCCCCTTGCTAGTCATAGCCCACAGGCTCCTCCTCTCTTTAAAAGTTCTATTAAAAGTTTGTCATCTCTGGGGAAAAGTAAATTATCTTCAGAAAAAAATATTTCTATCAATTTTCTGGATTCTGACAATTCATATATTAAATTCTAAGTAAATAAACCAAGATCTACCTCCTTGAGGAATCTTCTCTGACAATTATTTGGCTGATTCCACCACTCTTTCATTTCCATAATACTCTTAGTCCTTCCTCCAGAGCCTCTTTGTACACAGATTAAATAGTCTGAACCCAAATCTCTCTCTCTCTCTCTCTCTCTCTCTCTCTCTCTCTCTCTCTCTCGCAAAGTTGGAGATTAGGAGGAGAAAATACTTGAAGTCACATTGCTGGTGGATTTGGATGGCTCTGTCACTTCTTACTAGAAGTTTGTTTCCATAACAAAACACACACACACTTCTAATTCATAGTACGTAAATGTATTCTTGTTCTAGCTCACACTTCAGTGAAATGAGAATCACAGTTTGTCCCTATTCTTCTATTCCTTTAAGAAATCACCAACATCATATGACTTTCTTTTTGCCTTAAAATCTGCCTCAGTCATCCTTTCATAACCCGACTAAGTCAGTGTTGAGACATCTCCTCATCATGGCTGTGTTTATACTGGAATTAAGTTCATTCACTCATGTGACTGGTATCCATGTCCAGGAACTTGTGGTCAGAATGGAGTCTAATGTGCTGTTTTTATCTAATGGTTCTACTTGACATCTGGATTTTATCCCCTTTAAGCAGTGAGTGGAACTGTCTTTATCAATTGACACAACAATTATGCATGCATAATTGAGATGCATAGTATTCATTAAGATCTTTCATTTGTAGGTTAGCAGAGTGACTAAAGGCATCAAAAGGGTGCAGTGGGTTAAGTACTCAGTTCTTCACAGGGAAATAGTAGGAATTTACCAATAGGTCTGCAGAAGAAACTTGAGCCCAATCTCTTTCTTAAAGAAAGGGAATGCCAAGTTACTGTCAGAAGAGCATCTGAAACTTGCTCTTAGTCTTAAAATAGCTGAAGCAAATGGTGAAAAAGTTGAAGAGCTGGACAGAAAATTTCAAAGGGCACTCTGGAAGACAAAATAAAATATTGTAATTTAATGTGCAAGGACAGAGTTAAAAAAGTAACAAGAAGGAGCCACCCTCATCATACCTTAAGTGAAAGAACTAAAGAAAAACATTTAAGTGTCAAGTTGCAATATTGAAAAATTCTATGGGTAAAACATTAAATGATGTGGGAAATACCAAAATAAGATGAAAAGATATACAGTCACTGTATTTTAAAAAAACCCAAAAACCTAGTTGATAATCCACCATTTCAAGAGGTAGCATAGGCATAAGAGCCAAAAGTACAACATGAAGAAGTTCAAGATGCCCTAAAGGCATCAGCCAAAAGACAGACTCCAGGGATTGTCAATCAAAATAGTTCAACATGCTGATGTAGTTCTGAAAGCACTCACTTGTCTATGTCCAGACATTTGGAATTAAACTGCTTTTTCTACCTATTCTAAGGAAAAGTGATTTATAATAATGCTCACATTATGTAACAGAAGCATTAATATCACTTGCAAGTAGAATTTTGCCAAATATCATCTTAACAATGGTTGCAGCAGTACATCGACAGGGAGTAGCCACAGGTTTTGACTAGCTGCGGAAGAGGATATGAAACAAGGCATACCATTACAGATGTCAGAGAAATCAACGCTGAAAGCAAGGAATATCAGAAGGATGTTTACTTGTGTTTTATTTGCCATGCACAGGCAATCCAGTCCATAGATCATAACAAACCAAAGACATCTTTGAGAAGAATGAGAATTCCGGAAAACTTCATCATGCTCATGCGTAACCTATATATGGATATAGGGGGAGTTGTGCAAATAGAACAAGATCAAACTACATGGTTTAAATCAAGAAAGGTATGTGTCAAGGTTTGTAGTCTGTCCCCATACTTATTTAATCTGTAGAGTGAAAAAATAATCTGAGAAGCTGGATTATATGAAGAAGCATGTGGCAACAGGATAGGAGGAAGATCAATCTTGCTTGTTAATTTGAGAAAGATTTGAAACACTTGTTGATGCAGATCAAGGTGTATAGCCTTCAGTATAGACTACAGCTCAAATTCTAAAACATCACAACAGAACCAATAGTTAATATCATGATAAGTGGAGAAAAGATGGAAGTTGTCAAGGGTGTTGTTTTATTTGGATTCACAAGCCAGGTTCATAGAAGTAGCAATCAAGAGCTCAATCAATGCCTTGTACTAAGTAAGTATGCTGCACAAGACTCTAAAGTATTGAAAAACAAAGATGCAACTTTGAGTTTTAAGGCGTTCCTGACCTAAGCTGAAATATTTTCAATCGCCTCATAAGCATGGGAAAGTTGAACATTGAATTAAGAATAATGAAGAATAGATGCATTTGAATTACAGTGTCTGTAAAGAGTGTTGAAAGCACTACAGACTACCAACAAAGCAAACAAATCTGTCTTGGAAGAAATTCAGCTGGGATGCTTCTTAAAAAGGATGGTGAGCGGATGATTGGAGAACAATACTAGCAGCGGATATGTGAAGGTGCCTGGCACAGCATTTATGTATTGTGAAAAACGATATACGAGCCCCCAATAAAATGATTTAATAAAAAAAAAAAGGATGGTGAGACTTGGTTTCACATACTTTGAATGTGCAATCAGGAGAGACTAGCCCATAGAAAAGGCCATCATGTCTTGTAAAGAAGAGCAGTGAAAAAGGAGCAATTCCCTCAAGGAACAGAATTAGCACATTGGCGGCACTGATGGGCTTTACTATAACAACTGTGAAATAAAACACTTGTGAAATGAAACCATTGTGGTGTGGGACCAGGGAGTGTTAAGTTCGCTGTATACAAGGTCACTGTGAGCTGCAACAAACTGAATCTGACCCCAAAATAGCAGTACATCAAAAGCTATATAGATTACATAACCTTACATGTTTTAAATGAGGCAGACAAATTGCTTGCTGAAGATCAAAGACTATAAACTCCTTTATGGATTGCTCTGTAATGGAAAAACAAACTTTCATAGCTGGCTCAATTAGCAATATCACAATATAGGTAGAAATAGTTTATGTAATGAAGGGTGTTATTTTATCTTATCTACTTTATAGATGAGCAACTGATGATCTGTTCCACTGTCAGCCCCTCACCTGGTTTTAACTGCTGATAAAGACTTTATCCATTGTATCTTTCCACCAATGTAGGCAATGTAATTTTGGGGGGGTTTTCTTTCTGGAGAAGCAAGCCATGTGGATAATCACATTTTGTGTTGTTAAAAATAAAAGGTATTTGCTACGAATAAGTAAATGATTTGTGAAATTCTCTCATGTCTTCTCCAACTTTGTTTACATCAAAATATCATATTTTCCAACTATTGTTTCTTTGTGTTTCCAACTTTTGGATTCCATTCATCAGAAATTATCAATGAATCTTTGTTGCTCAAATTTGGACTTAAAACATTGGTAAAATTCTTCAAAGGCCCATACTGGTCCATTTCAGTTCACTAAGGCCTAACATAATCTTCACATGTTCCATTTCATATCTGATGCCTCCCAGTTTTCCTAGAATCATCCTGACATTCCATGTCTTGATTATTAGTAGACTACCACAGTTGTTTCTTCTTACCTGCAGTCACACATCATCAGAAAAGGAAGATACAGAAGGTTCCACTCTCATAGTCTTAATCCATTCACATTACAATAGTGGATTCTGTTCTGAGAAAGCAGCTCCTCATCAGTCACATGTTGAGTGCTTTCTAAACCAATGGAACCATTTCCCAACACAATTTCCAACAATGTTCTCCTTCCATTCATTAAACCCACTATATATGTCCATGTGTTGATTCTATGTTTAAGGTTTTCAATGGCTCCTTACTCCCAAATAGTCAGTTGATTCCTTTTTTGTAGTCTGTTTTTAGCCTGGAAACTCTGCTGAAGCCCATTCACCCTGCTGCTATCTGAGACAGCAGTGACAGTTTCCAGCATCACAGTAACACACAAGTCACCACGATACGAGAAATTGATAGACAAGCGCTGCTCTAATTCTACTTAAAGGAGACCTGGTGATATAATGGATGATAGCATAGGTTGTTAAGCACAATGTCTGTAGCTTGAACCCACCTGTTTTGAGAATAAAAAAAAAATTGAGGCTTTCTGCTCCTGTAAAAATATTTAAACTCAGAAACTCAAATCAGGAATTACATTGGCGCAAAGGGTTGCTATGAGTTATAATCGATTCAATGGTAGTGAGTAGACTGAATTACTTTCATTCAAAGTTCTTCATGGCAACCTGAAAATCACCTAGATAGCTCGCAAGCCAAGTTCCCTAACACAATTACTAAAAGCTTTTGAGTGAAACTCATCATTCTGTCTCCTCCTCCAATTGAGTCCCTATTCCTTTCTGATTATGGAAACAGCTTCCTAACTGCTCTTTCTCCTGAACTACCACACCCCTCCCTAGGATTTCTTCCTCTACCACACCTACACGCTTACTCAACTAGTGACTATCCTCATTTTCTCTGTGAAGATTCTCTGGTCACTCAAGTCTGATTATGTTTGGTCCTTGGTATATATTTTACATACTTTGTACATATTATCAGCAAGTTCTGGAAGAAGGACATTGTGCTTGGTAAAGCAGAGGGTAAACAAAAAAATGGGAAACTTCCATGAGATGGATTGACTCCCGACTACAACAAATGGCCTCAAACATAGGAAAACATTATGAGACATTTCAAAGGAGAGTGGGTTTTCTTTCTCTTGTACAGATTGAGCTGCTATGAGTAGAAACCAACTTAGCAGAACATAACAAAAGCAAATCTTCTAGTCCCAAATCGCGCCTAGCTGAATTATTTTGACCCACTAAGTGGATATACACTATAAACATATTAGAATAAAGAGAAATACAATAAATCAATTACAGACACTGAAGTCCATTGCATATTGTCTTTGGCCTCTTTAGGTTCCCAGTAGTTTAAGAGGAAGCTCCATGACATGGCTAGATAACAGAAAATATACTATTCTGAAGCATGCCAAGTAATTCAAATCAGAATTATTGCATAATAATTGCTTACAATACATTTGAACAAAAATCTACAATAGGCATTGCATGAAGCCTTATCTCAGAAGTGCAGATGTTGGGAACATGTAGCAATAAAGCTCCCATACTCTATTATCAAACCATAAATCACTTCTTAAAATAGAAAAAAAAACATGTAAACATCCTTCTTCTTTTCTGAACTGAAACAACAAGACTTTCCCTGTTCACTTTCTTTACCATAAAATGTTGACTGATAAGCTAATTTTGAAATAGATAACCCAGATAATTGATAAAATGTCCTCCAAAGATTATACAAGTAAAATTTGGGTTTTGTTTCTATTTCCCCTCTTCGAAACAAAAATGAATGGTCTTCTATTGGTTTCTATTTTGCAAACATTAGGTTTTGAATTTTGGTCGACCTTGTTAAAATGCAAGCATCTATGTGGTTGGGGATTCTAGAATCAGATCTGACTTATCAAACAGAAGATAATGTTGTCGGGCCCTACAACTTTGCCTACTGTTGTGTCCAGTGAGTCAACCCATCTGCTTGAGGATTAAATAGATAACCCTGATAATTGGTTATCTATTTTCCTCTTTCTCATTGACCCTTCAATTGAATAAGCATGATAGTATGTGAGACAAAATTTCTCTTCTTCCTTTTTCAAGAGTCACTCTGGTTTAATTCCTTCAAGATAGGTTTGTTCATTCTCTAGCATTCTATGATATCAGTGTCTTTCTTTGCCACCATCATTTGAATGCATCAATTGCACTCTGGTCATTCTTAGTCACTGTCAAACTTTCACATTCAGATGATGTGCTAGAAAATACCATGACTTGGTTCAGGGACACTGTTGTCATCAAACTTACTTCTCTGCTTTTTAAACTTGAAAGGGGCCTTGTAAAGCAGATTTGTCCAGTGCCAAATGTCATTTTATTTCCGAACTGTGGATTCCATGAGGGTTTGTTGATTGTGGATCCAGACAAAATGAAGTGTTTGACACTCCTATCTTTCCTTCATTCATCTTTATTTTCCTCTCTCGGTCCAGCTGTGAGAATTTTTGTTTTCTTTACATTGAGGCATAATACATGCTGAAGGTGGAAGTGTTCAGTCTGTATCAATAAATGCTTCACATCAGATTTATTTTCAGCAAGAAGGCTTGCATCCTTTGAGTGTTGCTAATTGTTAGCCTCCCTCCAAGCACATGTCATGTTGTTATTCAAATAGTTCAGTTTTCTATATGGTTTATTGAGCAAAAAAATTGCAAGAAAGAAAACAACCTTGACACATTCCTTCCCTGATTATAAGTCAACTGGTTCTATTCTCCCAGACAAAAGCAATTTGATTCCTATGTTATATCTGGCAAGTGGTATATGTGTAGGCACAATTTCATATCTGCCCAAAGTCAGTATCATCAGGTTCTTCTTAATCAGACAAAAGTTTGCAAATGGTTTCTCTTGAGTAATTTGCCATCTCAATGGAGGGAGTCACACATGCATGACATCAAGACAAAACAGTGTGAAAAGATAGTAAATAAAAATTTTAATAAACAAAGTGCATTGCAATCCTGAAGTAGGTTACCTCACATCCTGAGGAAGATGATGGCATCTAGGGGTAAGACATTGGATTCTAAAGGGGGTCTGGAATCAGGACCCCATTGGTTCGCCTTAGTCCCTATTACCCTGAACAAGTTTAAGCAGTTGAATAAAGTCATTTGTAATACCCACTGATAATTATTGATGATAAGAATATGAAAGCTGTAAACCTAGAAAATAAGAGTAATTATGCAAGTTTTCAGGCATATTTATTGGTATGAACTAGAAATCATGATTTCTGCCCTCAAATATATGGTCATGTGAAAAAGAGAAGCCTAATCATTATAGTGGGACAAGTTATCTCATCTAGTGTCTTCATTTGGTCTGTCTCTCTATTATACTAAGCTGATGTCCTTGTCCAGGTAGTAAGATCTCTTGATGACATGTCTGAAGCACAAGACATGTAGGGTCACCAACCGGAGTCTTCTAAAGGAGTCTTCTAAAGGTGCTCCTTCGAAGACAGATAGGCTCCTGCTTTGTGCAGTTCATGGCACTTTCAATATTCTTTGCCAGTATCACATTTTGAATATCTCGATTTTTTTCTCTAATCCTCTTTATTCAATGTCCAACTTTCAATGCATACTATGCAATGGAGAACATCATAGGTTGGGTCAGGGATACCTTAGTCCTCAAAGAAGTAGCCTAACTTTTCAAGTTTAAAGAAGTTTTATGTAGCGTATTTACCCTATGCAACACAGTGTTGACCTGTTGATTGCTGCTTTCATGAGCCATTATTGTGAGTGAAATCAATATTAAAACATTCACCATGTCAATCTTTTCACTATTTTTCATGACTTTACCTATTGGTTCAGCATCGATTATTTTGAGATGCAATCTGTACTTAAGACTGCAATCCAGGGAACAAATCCTGATACATATATTTATAAGTTTAATACTAAGAAGCTGGACCTTGGAACCCTACCCAGGCGCTCACTCTCAAGGCAAGAACACTTTGTTCTACTAATTTGGCATTTCAGAATGCTCACTGTCCCAATGTGATCACTGAAGTCAAACAGGTTCATATGCAAATGAACACTTTTAGAAGCACCTTTAGAAGAGTCCTTAGAAACCCAGTTGGTGAACCTACAATAAGCAAATGTAGTAAAGAAAACCAATGGTGCCCAGCTACCAAAGGATATGGAGTCTAGGATCTCAAAGCCTGAAGATAAGCAAACAGCCAGCTATCTGAGAGGCATCCAAGCCCACAGGGAAGAAGCGGCCATGAGGTGTCAAAAGGACCAGGCCTCAGGCATCAAACAGAAAAAATTGTATCACTGTGAGTATTCTCTCATGAGATGACCACTGAGTACATGTGGGGATTGAGCAAGAGTGGTAAGATAACTGATGGCATCCAGCTATCAAAAGATATGACATCTGAGGACTTAAAAGCTTGAGGGTGTGGGCTAAGCACCGGGGGTGTAAGTGGTTGAGTGCGGGACTGCAGCCCGTGGGCTTGGAGGTTCAAATCCAGTGGCAGCTCTCAGGAGCAGCACTGGGTATCGCCTATAACCACCAGGAGCAGTGATGGCCCCCCCCAAAAAAAAAAAAAAACTTTAGGGTGAACAAACTATTATATGGTCCAGGAACAACAAAGACCACTTTAGAAGATGCACACCAGCCTGCATGACCATGAGATGTGGAAAGAACCAGATATCAGGCATCAAAGAACAAAAA